>CM040841.1:11178047-11238047 GCA_022828995.1 Vimba vimba
AGGAATGGTTGAGGTCGCAGTCGCAGGCCTCGCAGCCTTTCCCGCTGGCCATGTTCCAAGTGTCCGAGGCGCACTGATCGCAGTGCTGGCCCACCACGTTGGGAAGACATTGGCACTGTCCGCTGTTTAAGTCACAGTTGCAGTCCCCCTGAGAAGGGCACGTCTCCTTAGCAGTGCCCATATTATTACAAACACACTCTGAGAAAGAAGCGGACAACATTTTTTGAAAACTCAGGGGCCAAGAATCAAATCCATACTTACACAAGATGCACAATATGTACGTTTTTTAAATGACCTTTTAATTGTTTTTTATACACTAGTAAAAAAGCCTTTAACTCTTTCCCCGTCACTGGTGTAATTTTCCGGCATACGGTAGGGGGCGCTATTAAACATCTTCTGAAAGAGTACAGAATCTGCGGATCAAAACAGACGAAGAAGAAGCAGAAACAAGCGATAGATCCAAAGACACTTGAAGGCAAGCCTGCAACCTTAGCAGAAAACAGCGTAACACAGCGTTAGCATGCTAAGGGAAGGAGACGTCAATGGAGGAGAGGCCTATCGACTAATCTTCAACATGTTTGCTCTTGAACATTAGTTTTGGATTGATCTACTTATAGAGTTTACACCGGAATAAAGTGTTGTTTTATAAGAGAAGTCACAGACATTTGCACGACAGATATGATTGATATCCGCAAACAGTGATTGACTGTCGCACAACTTTAATGACGTCAAGGCTGTAATGTGATTGGTTATCCAGGCACACATGATCCAAGTTGGCCGTTATGTTTCTCCAATGGTAAAGCCACGTATCTCCCAATAATAAGACCATCTCTGATAGAAGATTGAATCCGATTTTGATTTTTGTCAAAGATTTTGAATCCGTTCCGGACAAAGTCTTTGACAAAAATACGATTTTCTCAGCTTTTTGTTTAAAATGTTGTTGTTTTTATTAGACATAAAGCTTTCAGCATAAAACAAGCTGAAAAAAGCTGTATGTTCAGATATTCATACAACTAAATATTCTGGGGGCCATACAACTTTTGTGAAAATGCTGACACTGACAGGCAACTTACAAAAAAAAAGGCTGGCGAGGAAAGAGTTAAACTAGATTTCAAAAACTAAACTTTTCAATTGAACATTATCATGTTTTAAATAAAAATATGTATTAATCAGGCATTGTATTGACAATAATAATTGGTATCACCCAAAATATCTATATCACTGCATAACTCAAATATGTAATAAAATGTTTGGAACATATTTTTGGAAATGTTCAGTACTGAAACTGACTTCTTCAAAAACTTACTTCTGCAACTCTGGGTCAGTGCATTGCCGTAATAACCAAGCTTGCAACGGTTGCAGTCCTCGCCCTCCGTGTGGTACAGGCATTTGAGACAGGTGCCCGTGCGGGCGTCACAGGACCCCGGGTCCTGCATGTCAATGTTGTTATTGCACTGACAGGAGCGGCATTCTCCGCCCACCTCGTGAGGGTTTCCGTAATAACCAGGGGCGCATTCTTCACACCTGGCACCTATGGGCGACATGAGATGTGTTAAATTACAGCTTTCACTACAAAAAAAATTACATATTGCAAGATAATAAAAAAAAAAAATACATAATTCAAGAAAAAAAAAGGAACCATATTCTTCCACATACACTACGTTACAAAAGGTTGGAATCTTTTTCTTTTTTTTTAAATCAAAGGAAATCTCATGCTAATCAAGTCTGCATTTATTTGACCAGAAATACAGTAAAAAGAATATTATTGTAAAATATTATTACATTTTAAAATAACTGTTTTCTATTTGCATATATTTTAAAATGTAATTTATTCCTGTGATCAAAGCTGTATTTTCAGCATCATTACTCCAGTCTTCAATGTCACATGATCCTTCAGAAATCATTCTAATATGATGATTTGTTGCTCAAGAAACATTTCATATTATCATCAGTTATTTTAAATGGTAATAATATTTCACAATGTTACTGTTTAACTGTATTCTTGATTAAAGAAATGCAGCCTGAGTGAACAGAAGAGACTTCTTTCAAAAACATAAAAAATCGGGAAGATTCTAAACTTATATGACAAGTTCTAGCGTGTGTCATGATGACAGATGCTGTTATAAATCAAGTAAGATGTGTGGTGTTTACCTTTATGTCCCTGGTTGCAGACACAGAACACCTGGTTGGAATCGAGACTCTTATAACAAGCGCCGGAGAACTGTCGGCCGCTGCCGGGACCGTCGGGACACATGCAGGGGCGGCAGTGGTCTCCAGAGCCCAGGACAGGGTCACCATAGTAGCCGTTCAAGCACCTGTGGAAGTGATTTGATGAGTAAAAGCCTTTATTTCAACATATAATGTTGAACAAAGAAAACAGTAACTAACCTCTCGCAGTTGTGGCCAGTTGTGTGGTCCCTGCAGGACAGACACTGTCCGGTGTGCGGGTCACACTGCTCAGCGTGGCCGTTGCAAGTGCAGGGGCGACAGTTAGGGAAACCCCAGTGTCCCGGCAGACAGCGCTCACACTGCCGCCCATACGCTCCGGGAATACATTCACACTGACCCGTGGCCTCGTGGCAGAAAGAGTGGACAGACCCTTCAGGACTGCAATCACATGCTAAATAACAAGAGAACAGAATTACACTTGTAAAAGACTTTAGGAATCGTCTCTCCACCGTATTCTTGACGACCTTACTGCGTTTTGAATTATGGGTGGCACTTCCAGTTTGGGGAACTTCCATTCAAAAAGGCTGAAATGAATCATTTCAAATCATAAGGTTGCCTTACAAATAAAGCTGATCTGTCAGTTTGACTGGATGAGCTGTCAATTTTCCTTCATGATTTATTTTAAAACATCATGCGAATAACGTTATACTTGGTATTTTAACGCGACATGTTATAACAGGAATATCTATGGCAAGAGCTCTTTTCAGTCGCTGCTTTCTTTTCCTCGTGATTATTTTCTTTTTCCCCTTTGCAATCCGTTGCAAAAGTATGAAAAAGGACAACATATACTGCACATTTGTGGTCTGTTCTCCCGAATTTAATTTACGATATATTCCATTAATAATTCACTGGAATGCACGAAGAATCTCTTGTTATTCTCCTCAAATCCTCACGTCTCTTTCCAGGTTAGTTTTCACAGGTGCAATTTATTATCAGTCATAACGATGGAAATCACTTTGAAATAGTATCACGTAATGCTGAAGTTAATGAACATTTTTGATTTTAAGGCTACATAAGTTACATAATACAGATATTACTACAGTGATTAACCAAAGACTCACACTTTTGGGGTTATTTGATCTGTTGAAAGTACCTTGTTGATGCTTTTACACTTTTAAATTTCCTTTTAATGTTGGATGGTTGAAGGGTGAATAGATTAATGTCATCTCATTGTGAGACTTTTTTTAACGTATTGCGTTCATAGAGCGAGTGTTTCACTGATTGTTTACAGCTTAACGGAAGTTACACCCATAATTCACGCAAAGCGTCATGGGGTCTAGGAATAAGGTGGATACATGGTGCAATCTATATTATAGACTAGTGTTCTCACGATACAGGATTTTGATACGATACCTCGAAAAATATTGATATTCGATACCTTTTTTTTGATACCATTGGGAAAACCGCCATACAGATAATTTGTTATTATATCATACAGCTTACACACAGCACAATGTGAATCATTGAAATATATTTACAAAAAAAAAGACAAGTAAACAGTCAGTAATAAAATAAGAACAAATTGCAAACGATAGCACAAATAAATACACTAGAATAAAGAGAAAAATGAAATAAACATGGCTTTAAGTTTTTTAGGTAACAGTATTCAAGGTATGAAATACTACAGAAATAAAAGTAATCAAATGTAAAATAACACTGGATAGTTTTCGTTGTAAAAATTAAAAATTAATGTAAAAATTACAGGTTAATGCTTACAATTAAAGTTACAAAAGTTATTCAGTCAAGAGCAGCGAGTGATTTTTGCAGCAGGTTTATTAGGCTGCTGTCACTTTAAGAGTTTATGCACTGATCCAATATACTGTTACACAGCATGAGTTTGCTCTCAACTATTTACGTTCCAAAACTGACTGCATTTACCTGAATACTCTGCAAGACTGGCATTTTGACATCATTTTGTATGTATTTGACCGTTTAAGCGCAATAAGCCACAAAAAAGAAGTAAATTTGGTACTCGCAAGCTGTTTGAGAGACGGCTTTATGACAGCGCCACTTATATAGATCAGTGGTGCATGTGCTTATGCTGTGAGCGCGAAACCTGTGGGAATTACTAAAATTATGCTTAATACAAGCAATATTCAAGCCAGAGCGAATGAGACGAATTAGGAAAATAGGAACGCAAAAAATATATTTGTTGCAGTTTCCGATCACCACTGTAGTAGTTTACCCAACTATGACAAACCCCTAGCCTGGGAAAACCCAGACAAACTTCCGGCAAATTTAGATTTGCTCTGCAAGTAGTCTGGCAAAGAGCCCATTCAAGCCGATTTCTAATCCGTCCAAATCGAGGCACCAATCAGAAACGTTGAGGCGGGCTTTACACAATGACGATCGCTCTGATTGGTTTTAGGTCTATCCAATTGCACCCAGAGGCATTTGAACGACGTCCATTGGTGAAGCGCACCAACTTTTAAATGCATTATTATATTCAAATTGCAAACACATGAGGACAGTCTCCATAAAAGACCCACTGGCAGATGAACGCGCTACTACATTTCTCTCCGAAACGGTAGGAAATTAAATTAGATTTAATAGAGGATTTTAACTGTGACAAGATGATTGACAGGGCAGTTTAAGTGACAGGACGCACGCGACAGATCCGTCCGATAAAGATGACGAAGTAGTATGTCCCAAAGCTTGCCTACTTTTTTGCTACACATTCAAAAGTAAATACCTTTTCTTCACAAAAAGAGTACAAACTTTTATGGCGTAGTGTAACTTAGGGACGCAGCATATGGCTTTACACGATGACGATCGCTCTGATTGGTTTTAGGTCTATCCAATTGCGCCCAGAGGCATTTGAGCAACGTCCGTTGGTGACGCCCCTTTGGAAATGAGTTATTAATGAAGCTTTGCCAGACCATAACTCAGTTACTACTGAGAATGGTCTGGTTTTAACCAAGCTAACAAACCCCATAAATGTGAAAAGAGTCCACTGGCAAGTTGTACTTACGCCTGCAGCCTTGCGGCCCAAAAAGGAAGGTAGACGGGGCGCACTTGTCGCAGTTCCTTCCAACCACGTTGGGGCGACACTGGCACTGCCCACCGTTGGGGTCACAAACAGTGCTGAGAGAGCCCTGCGGGTCACACTGGCAGGCTGAGAGAAGAGAAACATATTCAATATTAGCAATATTGACAGAATTAAATTTATCTGTTTGAGCATTTTCTTTCTAATTAATTTTCTTTTTCACTGAGTTATCCATATTTTCTCTGCATTTTTGAGATCGACCAATCATTTTCTTCTGATATTTAAGCATTTTTTCTTAATTGGATATTAGTTTTGTTATCCATTCTTTCTGGTGGATGTGCACACCTCGTAAATCACACTGAGATAATTCACCAAAGTTAAAGGTGAACATGGGTTTACAAAGTAGAACATGTTCAGGCATCAACATCCTTGGATCCAGGAACAACATTCCAATCAACCAATCAAATCTTCTACATCAGTGTTATTCACCTATCATTTCCCTCTGATTTTAGGGATAAGTTATGGGTAGGGGTAGGTTTAGGCATAGGGATAGGGTTAGGACTACATTTTCGGACAGGAATGTCGTTCCAGGATTAACAAAATATGTTGATCCAGGGACATGTCTTACTTGGCAAAATCATGGCGACCGAAGTTAAACTCGACACCTCAGCGGCTCTGAGTTAAAATAGCCTGCGTAAAAATACTTGTTTAGTGACTTGGCATGTCATGACACCATGAAAGACCTGAAAAATCCAAAGTTACTGGTGTAGGCCAAAGGTTCTTTAAACCAAGCTTCAGTACTAAAGGATTGCTAAAGCAGTAATAATGAGAAACTGAGGAGAAAAGTAGCAACACCACAAATGTAACCACTTTTTCATATTAGCGTGACAGTAGTTTTGCTTAAAAAATAATGTAGCTTTTCTCGTAACAAGCTGCACTTGTAGTGCCAAAAGATGCAATGTCGATGGCTTTTATGCCAAGTGGAGCTTTACAGTCCAGCAAATTGAGGCACAAACACCTTCTAGAATGTCAGACGATATAAAAAAAATCTCAATGTTTTATGATCTTTTGATGATATGCGATATATCTCTAGATTTATGTATTTGCTCTGAAATGGAAATTGCTCAAACCAACATTTCTGGAAAAAAAAAAATTATCATTTTTGCCAGGTAGATTACATGTTTGGTACAAAAACTAAAACACAATTAAACATCTAGGTTTAAAAATAAATTAGTTTTCATTTTCATTTTTTTTTATTAAAAAATTCAAAATCTGAATTATTTGATCTCACCAACTATAACACCATTTTTCCTGCTAAATATAAATCAGAGACAATATTAAAACAGTTTTATTTGTTACAATTGGTGTAAATTTGTCTATTCAAGTTTAATGTAGTCGCCATACTTGATACTGTTTATTCAAAAACTACCATTCTGTGTAATATACTGCTCTGATTAAATGATATCATCAGATTTACCATCAGATCGGTTATATATTTAAAAAGACTGTCTTTTTAAATAGCTTCAATGTATCTATTTATTAAAGTGTAGCCTTGAACTGTAGCTTACATTTCCTAGACAGGAGTTTGACTGTGGTTTTTAAATTAAGTATCGCATGAAGCTTGACAAGTTACAGTTTCAAAGCATCTTAAAGTATGATGAACACATCTTTTTAGTAGTACTGTGTTTTGATATGTTTGATTTTGTCATGTGGAGGTGAACGTTTTCACACCGATATTTATAGTCAGCAAAGCTTTTGTTCTGATTTATGCCTCTAGCCATGTCTTTTGCTTTTCTTCTTGCCCTGACAGTCGATGAAACTGTAAAGTCTCAGACAGGAAGCATTCAAGGCAGTATAATTACGCCTGAGGCCCCGTTACAAGCTCTGACACGAGGCAGGAAAGCACCTCCGCTGATGGAGGAAAATGAAAGCTGAATGAATGATGACAGAATGAAGACTGGCACGTCTATCATAAAGGGAAAAGGGGATGCTTATGTGGTTAGAGAATGGAGCCAATCATGCGATGATGGCAGAGTGAGCATGTGTGTGTGTTTGCACTTTAAACAACAGATCAAGTCGAAATGCCACATTTGATTATACAGTGTAAAAAATGATAAGTTATGACAACATTTGTTTTTACAATTACAAAAAAAGTTAAGCAATTTGTTTTAAACATTTTTAAAAAGTTATACAAGATTCAACTCATTTCAAGTTGAAATTACTTGAAAATTTAAGTTGATTGTACTTAATGTAAGGCAGCAACTTTTTTATAGTGTAGAACTATATTTTCTGAGGGAAATTCTTAGCAAACAATAACTAATAATGTGAATTTGTGTAGACTGTGTACCTTTAACTCCCTGGTGCAGAAGAGCCGACACACTGAAGATGTAATTTCTGCAGATGTCGGTCATGGGGGTTTTCACCACAGCTTGGCTGTTCTCCAAACAGCGGTAACGCTGGAAGGTTTCCCAGGCGCTGTTGGTCACCAAGTCCCCAGCCTCTGATCCAGAGCCAGAGAAAATATCCAAGTTTTTGCAGTGTGGCATGAGGACGATCTGAGGGCAAGGATCGAAATCGAACGATCAGCATTTGAGGATTCCAATGCAATTGAGCCTGTCTGTTTTGAGGGTAAAGCTTACCGAGTCGATGAGCGTGTATGGCGACTGCATATCGCTGAGAGCCGAGTACAGAGACAGACTCAAGCGCACGGTGTAGTTCAAGCCCTCTTCAAAACACACAGGCCTGGGCAGCACCACATACCTGATGGGTAAAACCAAGAGAATTCAATTTCTCAACACTCAAAGACATTGGCTTCCAAAACCTAGTGAGCTGCCTTCTATACACAGTTAACATTGTTCGGCATATTATCATGGTCAAAAGCAAGTCATTTCAATAGATTTCCCCATGTAGATTTCGCAGAAGTTGGTCACGTGAATGTGTTGCTTGGTTTGAAAGTGACGTCTGTGTGAGCTGCACTACATACACTACACTTGCGAAAAGTACCTGGATGACCTACTACTTCTGTCGAGATTCTGAAGTGCACATTCCATGGACACTTTACTATCCCATGAGGCCACGGGTCACATGACAGTAACAACATGGCGGATGAATTTCATTCATACTCTCCAAATTCATACTATATAGAATGTACTTTTTTAACGGTCGCAAAGTAAACTCAACTCAAGTGAACCTACTCAAACAGTACGTGATTTCAAGCGTAGCACATACCTGGATCCAGGATGCAGAGACACCATCTGGTTGTCATCATCGGGCATTGTGTTGGCGCAGCGGCTGTCGGCGGTAATAACGTGAGGCCTGATGACAGTCATCAACACTTCTTCCCACTGCTCTGGCAGCTACAGACCATGAAAGAGCAAAAAGATGATGTAATGATGTATGTCTGCTGAAGATGCCTGCTTTTACCCTTGAACTCAAGAGAGGACTGATGAAACATGTCCCAGAACTACAACTGCGTCATATTAATTACACTGTATAATACTCGTATTGACATTTGACTCTTGAAGATTAGCAGAGGAAGTCACCTGAGGTTCATATCGGATGATGATGTCATACTCCATAGAGTGGGGAATGTTGTCAATGCTGAATTCAAGATAGGCCCCTTCAGGAACATTCACAAAACCAATGCCAGTCCAAGTAGGGGATCTGTCCTGAGGGTGTGTTCTCGGGACAACGGTCACACCCTGCAGAGAGACGGAGAGATAATTGGGTCAACCATTGGGTCAAACGAGGACTTTGATAAATGGGAATAATGAAGACACCTACTGGTCCAAATTTGGCGTCCTCTGCTTCATAAGTGTAGTGGTCCAGAGCGATGAAGTAAAAACCAGATTCCACCTGGTCGCAGCGCCTGCCAAACATGTGCTCGCGACACTGACACTGGCCCGTTTCAGGAGAACAACTGGGAAATGAGAGGTTAAGAGGTTTAGATGGTTCGTCTTGAGAAAAATAGCTCAGGAGGAAATATTCCACGCTGACACACACAGTTAAGATACAAAACCTGTGAGGAACGGCACCCAACTGATTGTTGGACTGCGGTTAAAGCCTGCCTATGTCATTTATGTAAATGGAGTTTTCTTATTGGACGATATTGCCAGTTCAAGGCTTAATCTGGGACTAAGAAACATTCCTTTTCATTGCTTTTTCAGGCCTCCTGCCAGTAGTTTCTCAACAGGCTGATACAACTTGTTAGAAGGACAGTGCAGAAGGAGTAGAAAGTAAGTTTTTCTGAAGAATATGTGAGTTGTTTCTGCACTTCCCCCTCTCACGTCCTTTCACGTCAAAAAAAGTATGGAAAGTCCCAGAATTACTTGTAAAGTAAATTAATTTATTCACATTCAATATGAACATTCAACTGAATATGACAATACAGAACTGTGTAACCAAGAAATTGATTAAAATAAAATAAACTCCACATTACGACACACTTCCTGGACATGCTAAATAAATTCAGAAAAAATATAATAATTTCAGTCTGAGCTGCACAGTTTGCAGAGTAGTAAAATACGCCCAAAAATACGTTTAAAAAACATTTCCCAAAAAGCGTTTAGTTAAGAACAATTTAAAAGTAACGTTAACTACATAATCCAATCAATAATCAATCGTATTTTAGACATTTTAAGGCCTAAAATTCGGATTCTACTTTTTAAGGACAGACTTTTTTTCAGGCAGAAAGTAGAACTTCATACAGAAGGAGTAGTTTTACTCACTGGTTGTTGATTGCACCACCATGATCACAGTCACATGGTCTGCAGCCATCCATATCGTTACTGAGCCCCCAGTGCTGAGGCTATGAGAGAGAGAGAGAGAGAGAGAGAGAGAGAGAGAGAGAGAGAGAGAGAGAGAGAGAGAGAGAGAGAGAGAGCCTTGTTAAAAGACCATTTCAACAGACAGACCTCACAAGAAGCAAAATGTAAACAGCAGTTCTTAAACTAGGCAAGAGATCACATTTTTGCACAACAGAATGATGGAAATCTGTAAAAAAAAAAAAAAAAAAAAAAATTATATATTTAATGCAAATTTAATAATTTAAAAGGTGCAGTAAGCATTTTCTGAGAATCACTGTTGATATTTGAAATCACCAAAACAAATTCAAAGTATAAATATAAACGCCCCTACCCAAAAGGATCACACCCCTATCATGATAGCTCCGCCCCCAAATTAATGAACACACTTATGCAGCACAGGCCCCTCCCCCCGCATAAGTGGACACGCCCCTTACTGCTGGTTGGCTACAAGTAAGTTTTGGTGCTTGGTCTGATCCACTTTCAACAGCGTTTTTCTGAAATAGCTTACTGGTCCTTGATTCAGATTGTTTAAGCCTTATTCAAAGCTGTAGTAAATTACTCTACAAACATACACCTGTGACCTCATTACATCAGTATTACTGCACCACTGCGTCTAAATATTAAAGTAAATATTTTTATACTTTAAAGCAATAAGCCCTGTGAAGCTGCTCAGTGTCATACCTAACAATAATTATCTGTTCACTGTAAGTCAGAGCTTCTTGGTGATTATTGCTTTATTACAAGTGTCACATTACTTACCATAAAAGTAAAATATTACATTTAAAAAAAAAAAATGTATTTACAGTTTTATAGACATATGAATTGACTCATAAATAAGCAGAACACCCACCAGACACTGGTCACAATTCCTTCCGGTAACCAGACGTTTACAATAGCAGTTTCCTGAGTCCGTATCGCATGGGCTTCCACCTGGAACTGTCCCCAAAGCATTGCACGTGCATTCTGGGTAACAACAACACAAGAATAGCTTTCTTTACAGTCGTGAAGACCTTATTTTCACATTGCCAAATGATTTGGATTCAGACTGATTAGTCACTTTATTGTGTGAGGCATCGACTTACGCTGGCATCCCAGAGGGTCGTCGCTGAGTCCGTAATGGCCCTGTTTGCACTGGTCACAGCGCTCTCCTTCCACATTAGGCTTACAGCGGCACTGACCCGAAATCAGCCCGAGAGACACGTCTGTCAGCGGATCACAAACTCCACCGTTCAGAGAGCCGACCGGATCACAGTTACAGGCTGGAAAAGAAATTCAGACAGCATACTTAAAGACAATGGGAGGAACTGTAGACAGCTGGGAAAACTAACAAACGAAGCCATGCTAGATCTTATGGTATATCAATGCAGGCACAAGAAAATTAAAATGATCTCTATCTAATTTTATATATAATAGTACAGTTTTTCAAAAGTAATTTTGGTAAAACTGTCTATTACAAAGTTCCCCATCAGCACAACAATCTATTGGTAACACTTAACAATAAAATTTAGTTTGTTAACATTAATGCATTAACAAGCAATTAACCATTTTAAGTCAGTAAAGACATTTATGTTACAAAAGATCTGTTTCAAATAAATGCTGTTTTTTTCTTACTTTCAATTCATCAAAGAATCCTGAAAAAAATGTATTACAGTTTCCATAACAAATTTAACATGGATAATAATAAAAACCATTTATAATAATAGAGCACCAATAATAATTGATAATATTTGAGCAGCAAATCAGTATATTAGAATTATTCCTTTCATGTCACACTGAATATATTGAGTTTTACAATATATTCAAAAAGAAAACAGTTATTTCACAAACAGTAATTTCAAACAGTATTATTAAAATTTCACAATATTACTGTTTTTACTGTATTTTTGATCAAATAAATGCAGCTTTGATGAGCAAAAGAGACTTCTTTTAAAAAACATAAAAAAATCTAAAAAGTATTCCAAACTTTTGACGGGTGGTGTATGTTTGTTAATTCATGTTTGGTCATAATGCATTAAACAATGATCATTTATGCAACTTGAAATGTATTTTGACACCGCATTTCTGCTTTGTGGTCAAAGGATTCAAACTAAAAACCTCAGTCACCACAACAAAAGAGGAATGTGAAACCTCAGACCCGTGTGCTTTGAAAAAAGGCGGAGCTCTGTGGTGATGGACTACTTCAAAGCCCAGGTGTTTCTACTCCCCAAATCTCCACAAGCAGAGATAAACAAAGAAACAGCTGGACCAGAATCACATCACAAACTAGACCAGACAGGTAGAGGAGAAGTAGCTGTATGAATGGGGGGGGGGGGGGGGAGCTCAGAGGACATGACAGGAGAGGAAATGAGAGGGGACACGTACACTCGCAGATGTTGGGATCGCGGATGTCTTTCTCCGGATGTTGGTAGAAGAATGGCTTGCACTGCTCGCACTTGTGACCCATGGTGTTGTGCTCACAGCCGTCGCACACACCACCGCTCACGTTACCCGAGGCCCGAAACACGGCCATGTCGAAATGACAGGAATCAGAGTGATGATTGCAGTTACACTCTGTAAAAGAAGCAAGAAAATGTTAGTGAGATAATGCAGATAATGGTAGATAGCAGAGTAACACTTGTGCAACAAACTACAACGTTGTTTAAAAACTATAATGCAGTAAAATTTGTACAACAAAAAACTACAATGCTGTTTAAAAGCTATAATCCAAAAATAACTACAACGTTGTTTAAAAACTATAATGCAGTAAAATTTGTGCAACCAAAAACTACAACAATGTTGTTTAAAAACTATAATGCAGTAAAAATATTTGCAACAAAGAACTGCAACATTGTTGTTTAAAAGCTATAATGCAGTAAAATTTGTACAACAATGTTGCAGTTCTGTTGCAAATATTTTACTGCATTATAGCTTTTAAACAACATTGTTGTAGTTCTTTGCACAAATTTTACTGCATTATAGTTTTTATTCAGCGTTGTTGTAGTTCTTTGTTGCACAAATAACTACAACAACGTTGAATAAAAACTATAATGCAGTAAAATTTGTGCAACAAAGAACTACAAAAATTTTGTTTAAAAACTATAATGCAGTAAAATTTGTGCAAAGAACTACAACAATGTTGTTTAAAAGCTATAATGCAGTAAAATTTGTGCAACAAAGAACTACAACATTGTTGTTTAAAAGCTATAATGCAGTAAAATTTGTACAACAGAGAACTACAGTGTTGTTTAAAAACTATAATGCAATCAAATTTGTGCAATAAAGAACTACAACAATGTTTGTTGCAAAACTAAATTTTGAAGTAATTTTCGACTGTGGTTTTAAGGAGTTATAATTATCTCACAAAACATGTTAAGCTGTTAAGATCTTAAGATTTTTTACAGTACTAAGAAATTATAATGCAGTAACAATGGTACAATAAAAAGAACATCAACGTTGTTTAGAAACTGGCCTATGAGATAATGTAGCATAACATCATACTTTTACAGGCGTTGGTGTTACGTCCCTCGGCGGGCCTCCAAGGCAGGTCATGGTAAAAGTCCTGACAGCGCTCACAGTTCAGACCCATGGTGTTATGATTACACATACAATGGCCATGGACCTACGGCAAAAGCAGACATAATAATGATAACCAATAACAAAACACTCAAAATAATTATAATCAAACTGATTCTATTTGGAATAGGATGTTTAAAAGCACCAAACAAATATAAACAGAAGAGAAGATGAAAATTTGGAGAGAGCCAACTTCTAACTCAGACCCTGAAATTTTTTGTGAAAAGCTTCTTCTTACAATAAAAACTTAGATAAAAGATGCAGTTGCTCAGAACATACAAATCTGTCCTTAAACCAGATGGCAACAGGAGATGTTTATACTGGATGCATCTGGTCTATATTAAACAAACTCCAGCTCTGGAACATACGCAGATCTAGACACAGTCTATGTGAGTTTTCATAGAACTGCTTCGTACCTGGAGAACATCTAGGGTCACTTCAGTGCAAAAAAATGTCCTGAGATCGAGATCTGGATGTATTTTCAGTTTATTCACTTTTGTAGGGGCTGCAACCGACTGAGACGCATTTCAGACAGATTGCAAACAGAGGAGACAGTAGACTAAACAGGAACCTTGTTCCTTTGGTGTATTTAGTTTTTGTCTCTAAAAATGATTGATATAATACCCCAAAAACACATACTACAAACAAAAATGAAAAAACAAAAAAGGTTTGTAAATAAGACACTCGACAAGACCCTCTGCGTGCATTTTCTCTGCCACATGATTATTTGCACTGTAAACTATTCAATAATGAAACCATGAGGCGTTCCACATACTTTCATGCTAATGTGAAACAGGTCCAGACTGAATTAGCAGCAGACTGTGATGGAAGTTCAAAAGATTTCTTTCCGTGACAAATGTGTGTGAGATGTTTTATTCAAACCAGAGGTTAAAAAAGCCACAAAAATGTCTGCTGCATTTACATTTGGCATAAATCAAAAACTAGTTCCTTTTAAATTTGCTGTATTTATTTCCTATTCATTATCATATTATACTGCATTCAATTTTCATAATTTCTTGCCATTTGTGATGTGATAAAAAGTGTTAAATGGACCTGGGAGTAATACATTGAAAATAGTCAAAAACACAATTAGTAATATAAATATTACAATACATAAATATAATTTAATCTAAAACTAATAATAGTGAACTATAAAAATAAATAAAAAACTAATAACTTACTTAACGCACCCCTATTATGCTTTTTAGGATATTACCTTTCATGTAGTGTGTAATATACCCGTTTGTGAATGTAAAAGTTTTGCAAAGTTTCAAAGATCAAAGTGCAGATAAATGGAGTTATTGTCCCACAAAAGAAAGAACCGTTTCTGAACTGCCTGAAACGAGTGTTCAGTAATTCCAGTTTTACTTCCAGCTCGAATCTGCGTAGGTTTGAAACAAATTTGTATAATGTCTATGGTCTTCATTGGCTGCCCGCGAACAACATGTACTTTGACCCTCAAACACTGTTGTAGTTGTAGCTGAGACTTGAAGAGTTTGGTTCATGTTGTCATGTCGAGAAGATGCTGTTTCCATGCACTTCCAAAAGATGAGGACTCGAGCTCAAATTTATATGACAAAACCGACGCCATTGTTACTGTTCGTATCGCTGTGTATCAAACGCTGAGGAAGATCCAGAGCTGAAATTCAGATATGATAATGGGTGTTTCTTTCCTGACACGCTCTGTAAGAGGCATCTGACCAATTAGAGCAGAGTAGACCAATCACAACAGACTGGGCCATCTGACCAATCAAAGCAGAGTAGACCAATCACAACAGACTGGGCCATCTGACCAATTAAAGCAGAGTAGGCTCTCAGAAAGGAGGGGTTTAGAGAGACAGAATCCTTTATTGAACTGTTTCAGACACTCTGAGAAAAGAGTTGATGCTACAATGTAAATTATGAGAAAATTAAAGTGTTTTTGACCTTGGGTGCATGTAAACCTATTGTAGGAGACCTTTAAAACAAAACTAGGAGCCT
Source organism: Vimba vimba (assembly GCA_022828995.1). Classification (NCBI taxonomy): domain Eukaryota; kingdom Metazoa; phylum Chordata; class Actinopteri; order Cypriniformes; family Leuciscidae; genus Vimba; species Vimba vimba. The sequence continues at coordinate 11,193,600 of CM040841.1, forward strand.
TTAAAATAGCATAATAGGGGTGGTTTAAATTACAATAACAAATGGCTTTTGCATGGCTTGATAAAACTACATACCATGCCCTCCATGGCCTCTTCAGCTCCATCGACGGGGGCGCATTCAGATGCGTGTCCATAGCAAAAACAGTTTCCTCTGACCACCATGTCGTAGATTGAGTAGTAGTACTTCTCCTTGATCTCTATACGGGAGTCCAGAAGGTTGTCCCCGAGAGTGTGCAGCCTAGTGAACTTCACTCTCAGATTAGTGATCTTTAACATGTCTATAGAAGGGAAACGTAAATTATAGAAAGCAAGAAGTTAGAAATACAACCATTTGGTTGGTCTGTTAGGCCACTTAACGACAAAGATGTATGTTTTTAAGAAAAGGTCACTGCTTGTGTTTTGTTTGTGTCCTTACTTTGGATTCTGGGGCTGTAGGGATCATCAATCCTGAAGACTGGATCCAAAACCCTAAAGATGACCTTCAGAACCAAAAGGAACAAGAGTCAATGAAAAATCCGGTATTTAAGGAAGTATTCACCAGAAGTGCAGTAAATTTCCAGACGCTCACCTCGCCCTCAGTTGAGGGTTCAATGTCAGAGTAGCGAGAATCGCAGATAACATCATCCACTTTGGCCATGGGTCCTTGAGAGACGAAGGGGAAGGAGGATTCGCAGTCATAAGCAAAGTAACGGTACACTTGCCAAGTCTTGCCAAAGTCCGAAGAACGCTCGATCACCATGGCAGCCGGCCGAAATGTCTATAGAGAGAGAGAGCACAATAGGACATTGCAAGCTTGGGATCAATACTTCCAATATTGATGATATCCCGTATCATCAGGATTGATCCTTACATAATATCTATACTTATTTTTTGGTTACACTTTATTTTAAGGTATAGATGTTACAGGGTATTTACACAAATTAGTACTGAGTAATATTAATTAACGACATGTACTTACGGTTACGGTTAGGGTTAGTTGATTGTAATTATGCATAATTTATAGTAAGTCCATGCAACATGTAACTACGTCACCTTAAAATTGTTACCCATTTTGTAACTACTTTGGATTTGATTAGCATGAACATTACAGTGTATTAAAGTGCACCTTTGAAGTTTCCATCCCACTAAATCTTGCCAACACGTGACATTTATTATAATAGTTTTTTTAAGGAATCATTGATATAAAAACTCTGACCTATACAATAAGCTGATAATTAAATTCATGTTATGCCCAATAACTAATAAATGGATGACATTAAAAATTACAGTAAAGTTAAAATAAGTCATTTTAAATGCTACAAGTAAATTTAGGCCTCTCATTACAATGCATAATTTAAAAATGGATAATTATTTTTAAATTGGATAAGGATTAATTTAAGTGCTATTAAATTAACCAGAAAAATAATATTGACCAATATGGTAGTGATATATTACCCAGTGTTGTTTTATAATGACTGATATACTATTTTAGTTTTTGTTAATGTTTTGAATTAGATTATAATCTAATTTAAAAAAATTTGTTCAAGTTTATTAATTTTGTTGTGTGTTTGTTATTTTTATTAGTTATTAGTTTATTTGTTTTAGTTATTTTGGTACTTCCAAGTAAAACTAAACCAAAATAAGCTGAACTAAAACAAGTATGCTTTTTTATATTTAAGTTTTATATTAAACACTTATTTTAAGTAACAAAATGTATTTTATGGTTTTAGTTAACAATAATAACCCTGATATTATCACTAGTTTCATAATTTGTAATAATTTGCTGTTTATTTGTTGTTTTTGGTTTGATTTTTGAAGATATAATGTTAAAAGGCAAGGCATTGTACTGTTAGAAACATGGAATTGGATATTATTATATGATATGATATATGATATGATTTTATTTTAGATTATATAAAAAAACTGTGACTTGTGTCTTGTTCAGAGCCATTTCACAACAATCTTTGCAATGAACATCACATGAGCACTATTGTTCTCTTGAAGCCAGTTGTTTAATCTGTGCTCTCTGATATCTTTTAACTGTATTGCTGAAGTGAGATCATGCCGAAATGTAATCTTTAGCTGAAGCATTCCATCGGTCTCATTCGGCTGCACAGCTGGGTTTATCCCAAACCTCCCACGGCTCCCACACACTGAGCAACACTTCCCCTCCTGCCAGCAAAATCCACATCAACCCCCCTTACCTTCCCACATTCTCTCTTAACGACCTCAAATCTCACCTCAGCCCGGGATTGTGGCGACACCTTCCCCCTAAACGCACATCACCAACTACCTGCGTCCCCTAAGCACTTACTTTAAAGGTCATGATGAGGTGGGTGAAGTGGAACTCTGCCTCAAGGTTCAACTGGATTGTGACGTTCTCCAGGCCTGAGAAAGAGGAAAAAGACATCAAGAAAGAGTCCAGTCAAAGAGTTGTATTTCTCCACAATTATTAATGCACTTCCATTTATTAACTACCAGATATCACTCTAAAACTTCTTTACTGGCCTCTATGGTTCCATTAAGAACATTTCCATTCTTTCCAGTTTTTAAAGTGGTTTCAGGTCTGAGATTTGCTCTGTCCCTGCTGGTGTCCCTCAGGGTTCAATTATAGGCCCCTTACTTTTTAGCATTTATTACAGCATATTTCCTTTTGGATTGCTCTTAAGTTCACTCAGGCTTAATTATCAATTTTACGCAGACAATACTTAGATTTACAGTATATCCACTCTAAACCTGGTCAAATTTTTTTCTTTTCTCTCACACTGCATTTTTGAGATACAAAATATGGATGACCCAAATGTTTCTATTTCAAGACTGAGGTCATGCTTATTAGTTCACTATTAGTTACTAAATAAATAAAAAAATAGGAGTTATACTTAGTTTCAGTACAAATTACACAATTTCACCAGGAACATCTGCAGCTTGTACATTAGAAAGCAATGCACAATTGCTCTAATAGTACTTCAGAACTCTGCTGCTCTATACTTACACTGCTTTTTTATTGGTAAAGTGCTTTGAGGGTCTATACACATCAAAAATAAGAATAAACAGAGTCATATCTTTAATTAAATAGGATTTCCCCCCCGGTATTCCCAGGCCTTTGGTCCAGTTGGCAGCTGTATCTCTCATGGGTAAGTATTTCTCTGTCCTCCTACACACTCTCTCCTAAACCATGCATTCACAGGCTTCTCTGGTTGCATTCATGGTCCCTTGTTTCCTGTACCGCTACATTTCACACTCCTCCACTGCAATAACCAGTAAATCTCTGGATTTCCATTTCCTTTGTCTGTTCATGTAATTGAGGAACATATGGCTTGTAGAAACTGTACATTCTAACAGCTTGAAACAGCGGAACCTTCTCCTTTTGGCTAAAGATGTTTCGTAACTCATATGAGTGGCTTCATTGGGCGTAGAATAATGGGAGCATTCCCAGGTAAAATATACTTGTCTTAGGGGCTGTTTACACAACTTTATTTTCAACTAATAATGGAAAACTTTTTATGCGTTTTGGCCTTTAACTGAGTAAAACAGTCGATAAATTTTCTTGCACAAACGCATCGCTTCACTTCACTTCAGAAGACCTTTATTAACCCCTGCAGAGCCGTGTCGAGCACTTTAATCATGAATAGATGCGCTTTAATGGACTTCCAAAGACAAACAGCCATTCACTCCCATTATCAAGCTTGGACGAGCCAGGACATTTTTTAATATAACTCAGATTGTATTCGTCTGAAAGAAGAATGTCATATACACCTAGGATGGCTTCAGGGTGAGCAAATCATGGGCTAATTTTAATTTTTGGGTGAACTATCCTTTTAAGTAAACCTAATTTCTTACTTCATCTTTGTAAAGAAACCTCATTACTTAACTGGCTACTCTCTGCTGTCTCAGACGACGACATCTTTTCCTGTCGGCCACCGTAACTTCTGTTGGTTACGATTCGCAACCTCACCACTAAATGTCGCTAAAAATCACACACTGCACCTTTAAGAGACTTATTGAATTACTGGTCTGTTGAGTGTCTGTCCTCTCTAAGATAATTCCTTTTTTTTATGTTTTTTTCTGCATATTGGTTCAGTCAGATGACTTTGATTTAGTTGACTATCTATAATATACATATATATATAAATATATATATATATATATATATATATATATATATATATATATATATATATATATATATATATATATATATATATATATATATTAATTATATATTAGTACATTATAAGAATAAATTTGATAATTTTTTTTTTTAAATTGTGACATTTATCTCATGCTGTTTCAAACCAGTATAACATTTATGAGTGAAATGTTCTTTCAACACTATCAGCAGGAAGAAAACTCTTTCCCAAGGGAAAAAAAAGAGTTGTCATTCCACACTTTAAAGACGGGTCATCACCTTAACTGGTCAGCAATTACACAACTGCTTTGAAGTTGTTAGTGCCTCCATTGGTCTGATTATAGGGGAACTAACGGACACACTAATGAGAGAGAGTTCCCTATAATAAGTGTTTCACTGCCTTCCTATGTTCCCATGAGAACTATATGAATAGTGCAGTCTTTCATATTTTAGGGGCTTTCGCACCGGAGGAACCTTTTAATAGTTCCTAGAACTATTGGCGGAAGTTCCCGGACGTTGGCGTGTTCGCACCGCAGGAACTAGGACTAGAACTAATTTAGCTCCTACTTCAGAGTAGGATCTAAACCAGCACAAGAGGAACTATCCGTGACGTTAGTGTTCGCGGATTGGCCGAAAAAAGCATGTGAAACACAAGCACCCGTCATTTAAAAAAAAAAAAGCCATGTAAACACACAGATTATAGCCTATATATTTACTCCAGAAACTAACTCTACGAACATGGAAAACAGTGATAGATGGGCCTCTTAACCTTTACGCTAAGGAGAAAATCCAACGCAACTTTGAAGGGACCAACGAAACTTGTATTTCTGCTCAGTTAGCAACATTAGGCATCAACCACATGGTATACGCTTATAACTTTTCATATACTGTCTACTTTTATGTATAATAGTTCTATCTAATAACATATTAGACAGGACTGATGGTCAGATCATAACCTAATGAACACAGAGAATGCAAGCACTGTTTGTTTGTTCAGACTCTGGCGTTCCCTGCCCGCGCTGTCAAAATAAAAGTCACAAGAACGAGTGCGGCTTACGTCACTTCAGAGTTCCTACTGGCGGTGCGAATGCAACGGGAAAAGGTTCCTATGGGAACCATTAGTTCTCGGGGAACCACCCTGGTGGTTAGTTCCTAGAACTAAGTTCCTAGAACTATCCGGTGCGAAAGCCCCTCTTGACTGAGCAAACACTTCAAATGGTACTAAACATTGGTATTGAAAAGGAAAAAAGATGAGCAATTGTCTTGTTTTGAGTCACAGCTCAACTCACCATTTTCCGACTGCCACCAAGTCTTGAGGCGGTTCGGAGCAAACGTAGTCACAACATTTTCAATTCCGTGGCTGGTTACTTGGTGCATACTCTCATCGTAGGTCTCCCTGGAATCGCACACAAAGCACTTCTTCTCTTCCTGTGATAGAGGGGGTGGGAAAACCAGATAATGTCAATTGCATTCTTGTGACACAAGAAGTTCTCCAAATGAAATGAATGACTGACTGTAAAGGTCTCCGAGATACCAAAGCAAGTCAACCCACTTGGTCTGATTTACATTACGCAGCTTTTTCAAAGTCTGATGACCTACAGAGAGCATTGGGTTCATGTGCTCTCCAGAATCTAGATGTTAAGAGTTGCTCTGGGACATTTTTCTCTTCATTAAAAACCTATTAAAGCAATTTAGTTCTCTTGATGGGAATTAGCTTGAAGTTGGGACATATATGGAGTTGTAATTGTGGCCAGCACATTAAATTGAGTTCCTGTCTACTTCCACCTCATAACCGCCATTTGACCTCATGAAGGAAGGATGACATCACCACCACCATTTTAATGACTGTATGCATGCCATGAGCTCCAACTCAAAATATTGCACTGCAAAGGTTTGTCTTTGATGACACCTAGCTCTAAATGATTAGACGTGAAGAGATGAAGGTAAACTGAAGACTGGTGATCAAAAGAACTAATACAATGGTTTAAAGCAAATTTTGGTCTTGAGACAAGACTTAGAAGCAATTTTCTCTGTTATGTTGTAACATGAGTGATTATAAATCAAACATAGCATCAATGAACCTCTATAAACCTGCAGGTAGCAGTTTTGAAGATTCAGAAGACCCTCATAACATTTTCAATGGACCTACGTAAAACATTTTAAGTTGTTTTGTCTAGAAGGAAGTCGTCTAGACATTCAGAGGTCACAGGTCCTGAAACAAATCTCAACAGACAAACATAACTTCATGTTCCAAAAACACCCACATGAAATAACAGGACTGCAATAAAGCTCTTTCTGAAGATGTTCCAGATAAAAGCCCCGAGGGGTGTTGGGAGAAATAAAACACATAAATCCTCAATTGTGGTACTGAAATATAATTATCAGGCCAAATATAGAGCCCACAGGGGTGCAGTTTTCATTTCGAATGAACATATTTCAATTGACATCATGACGTTAACATTAAATTAATGCTTATCTTTGCAACCTGAAAAATTAAGTCCTTATAATTTCCACCACTTTGGAATGATGTTAGCTCATCATTCAAAGTCAGTGTTTCTGAGACTTTTAATAGCAAAACATCTGCATTTATTCAAAAGGGTTTTGAGATGCAGCACATATGGTTACCTGCAAATGACTGACGATACAAAAGGGCTCAGGTTTATGGAGTCCGCATGTTGAGGTGGCCGAGAGTTGGTCAGCTCTTCCAATGAGAAGATCTCCTGTGGCAGGATAACAGCTCCCCTCTGTGCAAACATCTCCCAGCTCAGGCACATCCGCAAGAGCCCATGCCCCTAGAACTTTGTGGAAGAAAAACTTTTATATGCATTTGTACTAATGAAACGTAATATCATATGGATTTTGTTTGCTTGTATTTTCAAGGTCCTTTAAGTTTTAGAAAAGCTCAAAAGAGTGAGTGGTGATAGACCAACATATCAGCCAGGCTGCTAAATGTGCCATTTTAACATAAAAAATAAAGGATCTTTATGGCATTTATGGTTCCATGAATAACCTTTAACATCCATGGAATCTTGCCATTGCAAAAAAGATTCTTTATATTGGAAATTATTCTTCAGATTATTGAAATGTTGTTCACACTAAGAAAAAACATAGTTCTTTTAAGAATGGTTCACTTAAAGGTTATTTGAGGAACCACAAAATGGTTCTTCTGCGAAAAAAACCTTTTTGTAACACACATTCAAACATACACTCATACATACATAAACATACTGTACACAGAAACATATCCACATAAATATGCTATCTAAATAAGTTTCAACTGGTTGTATAGCAGTTAGTTGAAAATTTTTTTTAATTTAATTATACAAGTATATTAATTAAAAAGTAGCCTAAATGAAAAAAAAGTTAATTTAAGTGTAATAAAAACAAAACATAAATCACAGGTGAACGTGCAAAGGTGTAAATACATATATTTTGTAAAATTACTTGAAGTAAATAAATTGCAAAAATATAACTGCTTAAAGTTTGAGAACCCATGCTTTGTGGCAGTTAAAATTGGGAAAACTTCATGTGACTTTGCCTCAACCAAATTAAAATGAAACTTACTTAGAAGGGCTGCGAGCTGTAACAGCATGTTTCTAGATTCTTTCTTCAGCCTGTGTGAGAAGTAATCCTGGTTTTGAGCTGAGTCTGATGATCAATGCAGACTGAGCTGATGTCTGCTACACTGCAGCTGGAACTGCGAGAAACTTTTTCTCCTCCGCCGCTAATCTTCTGCGCATGCGTCAACTCATGCCCTCCCCCATTCACGAAGGTGGTCTTGAGGTAAGCAACGGTCGGACAAAAAAGGGACAAAACGAATTAAAAGAGTACTATAAGTGTAAGTCTAAGTAAACTGATGTATGTACACGTCAAATGACAAACACTGATTGTAAGCTGATTTGCATACACTGAGGAAAACGTGCCTTTTGTGAGATTTGAAACGGTATGGACTCGGCAAAGATTTACGTTACCCTCGGGCGGAATTGTTCGGGTTTGTGACTGAAAAAAATTAGTAATATGGTCAGGGGGCAAATATTTTTCCATTTGTATTTCAATATTTTATGTACCAACAAAATGTAAGATATTTAATGTACCTACTGTGGCTTACCATGTTTTAACAATGATAGATAATTATATCATGTGCTATATTCATGCACCACGGTATTAGCATGGTACTCCAAGGTATTAATATAGTACATGTCCCAGAAAATCATGGTAGCACAATGGTACTTTTTGTTAGTGTTAAGATAAAGATAAAAACACTTATCAGTGGTTGCATTATTAAAAGATTAAAATAAAATAGCCTATAAAATGATCTCACAATAACAATTACAAAGCCTTAACAACAATTATGTTAACAGCTATTCTTACTTTCAATGATGATATGCTGAAATGAACTGGCATGTGAAATGCGAGTGATCAGTGAAATGGCCTTAAATAAGGGAGGATTCCTTAGTAATTAGACAGTTTAAAGGTGAGTCAAAGAGCAGGAGGTTCATGTAAAACTAATTGTTGTCTTGGATGAGCTAAATTAGTGAAATAATCCAAATGACAAGGCAGAGAAAAACAATACTCTGTAATTTTAGACATTAAGAAGTAACCCAGAGCTTTTGATTATCAGTGTATTCCTAAGGAAATAAAAAGTGGTCAGTTATGTAGATGGAAGGCATGTTCTCCAAAGCACAATTGATTCCTTAAGGTCATTTTACCCTACATCCTGTAACCAATTCACATAGCGTTTTTCGTTGTTTTCTCTTTGTTTTCTCTTTGTAAACTTCAGGAAGAGATCAGGTGAGGTGACACAACTAGTATCTGTAGATCCTTCGGAAACCAGAAAGACACAGTTTACCCATTCAACAGACTTTATGACCTACACCAGAAAAAAACCTTAAGTCAGGTAACTAAAAAAAATTACTTCAGGTTGTAACACCTAAATTAACTAGTTTTATTCAAGTAAAAAAAAACACTATTTAATATATCTGAATTAACCTGACTACAGGTTACTCAGGTTACAGGTTACTAGAATTTTTCATTGTTTTAAAACAAGTGAAGATGAAATGATCTCAAATAAAATGTCTCAACAACACTTAAGTAGCTAAAAATGGGGGAAGATCCACTCAGACAGATCAATGAAATAACATCAGTGGGCCTTTACCTTTGGTTTTGCAATTCAACAGTAAACAGAGAGGCTATTAACACCGCAGGACAAAAGCACAGACCCTCCACCTCCTGCGAGAGACAAACAAACACATTCCACAAGCAGCAGGCGTCTAAACTTGACTGACTTATCTTATTGCGCATGGAGCAGCTGTAGATATGAACTCTGGAAGTAATGCTGAAGTAGATTTTTAATCTATAGAGGTTTTAATTACTTAACCATGAACCAAAAACAATAGAAATACTTAAAAGCATTTGAACTGCTTACTGTTGGAGGAAGCTTATAGGAATATGCTTAAATAGCTCAGACTAAGCTAATCTGAATCAATCAGTAATTGAATATGCATCTCTGATTCGCCAGTCTAAATCAAACATTAAATTCATGTGTCTTTTTGAATGATCCATTTTAAAACCTGGCTCATAAGAATCATTGTTATTCAGTGAGGACAACTCACTTGAAAAGTAAGTTTTGTCGTCATTATTTTTGTCATTATTTATCTCATTCAGTTCAAGTTACAAGTGTGTTTTTATTTATATAGCACATTTAAAAACAGCAAATATGGCTGACCAAAGACCAGGGCAAAACCACACATTCATGATAGAAGTTCACAATGAATTAAAGCTAAAGAAAAAAAGTAGGTTTAAAGAGAAGATTTAAAAACAATTAAAGACTGCGCCGATCTGATGTAAACCGGAAGGCTGTTCCACAGCCTAGGGCCGGCAATAGCAAAGGCTCTATCTCCTCTATTCTTTAATTGTGATCTGGGGACAGATAAAAGTCTCTCAGCACCAGACCTCAGATTTCGTGTGGGATTGTGTGGACAGAGTAGCTCAGACAAATAGCTCGGTGCTAGATTATTTAAGGATTTAAAAACAAAGAGAAGAATTTTAAACTCAATTCTAAAATGCACAGGTAGCCAATGCAGCGATTTCAAAATTGGAGAAACGTGATCAAATTTACGTTTTCTTTTGAGGAACTTTCCAGCGGCATTTTGTATTAATTGGAGACGAGCAATAGAGTATTTGGTCATGCCGTAGTAAAGAGAGTTGCAGTAATCCAAATGAGATGTAATGAGCGCATGGATAGCAATCTCTAAGGTTTTCTCAGACAGAGAGGATTTAATCTTAGAGAGAAGACGTAGCTGGAAGAAACAGGAACTAATCACCACATTTATTTGTTTTTCAAATTTGAGGTTCTGATCCCAGAAAACACCTAAGTTCTTAATGCAGGATGAAGTAAAAGGAGCAAGGTAATCCAAGTCAGTGCAATCTCATTCAATTTAACAAACTCATAACTTGAGTAAAATATGATTTGTTTTGCTGTGCCACTGTAGATTCAAGCAGTGCAGGAAACAATACTGCATGGTTTGTGTAATGTAGTTGGCATTTTTAATTTTACTCTTGCGTCCTCTAGTGGACAGTCAGGGTTGTACATTACCTATATGACATTGTCAAACACAGGACTGTCCATAATTTGCTAAAAATATACTATAAAGAAAATACTTGAAGAAAAACATCAGATTAAAAAATGGACAGAACCATAAAGCATTCCTGGTGCTTGATGAGAACCAGTTTGTAGCACTAGATTCAGCAAGTCCTTAAATCAGGGTTCCTCAAATCCGATCCTGGAGGGCCACTGCCCTGTAGAGCAGGGATGGGCAACTTCAGTCCTGGAGGGCCACTGTCCTGCATTGTTTAGCTCCAACCCTAATTAAACACACCTGAACAAGCTAATCAATGTTTTCAGGATTACTAGAAAAGAGTTTTTGCCAGGGTTGGAGCTAAACTCTGCAGGACAGTGGCCCTCCAGGACCGAAGTTGCCCATCCCTGCTGTAGAGTTTAGTTCCAACCCTGATCAAACATACCTGAACAAGCTAATCAAACTCTTCAGAGTTACAAGAAAATTGCAGGTATGTGAGTTTGATGAGTGTTTGAGCAAAACTGCATGACAGTGGCGCTCCAGGACCGGATTTGAGGGACCCTGTCTTAAATGATCAAGATAAAAGAGCTGCATTTATCCCATAATCCTAGTCCGAGGCAGTTTTGTCCTGCGTTGCCTTCAGCATTTTCCCATGGCAAACACTAAAAATGCTTCCTCTAATTTTGAGGATGGGAAACCCTTGCAGGCTTAAGTGGAGCACAGACCATATTGTTGCACTTTGTCAACAATAAAGTTCTTCAAATAATCTGCCTCCTTCTGGAGTGCCTCCAAATCTTTCATCCTTTCCTCTTTTTTTTCAGTTGCATCCAGAATCCTTTTCTCCAAGTCTGAAACACCAAGGATAAAGAAACATTTCACATATCGAAATCCGTCATACCATTAAATCCAGATGTATACTGCTCTGTTTTGATGATATTGTACCTTCAATTTTCTTCATTTTATCTTCCACATATTTAGCCAGCGTCTCTGCCTCCATTGTGATGTTCTTTAGACGTTCATTAGCCTCTTCATTAACGTTCTGGTTTGTGCTATTCAGTTTTAATTTTTCAAACTGCTCTTTCAGTTCCTCAAGATCCTGTAAATATAGAAAAGCAATCAACTCTTAACAGAACTGGTTAAGGTTAGCTAAATAAAGGTAGCTGCAACATCTTTCCAGTTACTACGATTATACAGTACTTTTAAACAGTAACTATGTTTGTACATCCAACATACTGCATATTTACATAAAATAAATGTACTTGTAAGACTTACTTTGTTGACATCTTTGGCACTGGCGAGAGCTGCATTGGCAGCATCTTTGGCCTCCTTCCCCTGAGCTCTGTTCATCTCCGTCTTATTCTTCAAGGCCTGGATTTCATCCAGTAACTTTTTGGCTTGAGTCGAATTCAAATTGTCCTCAATGTTTTTCAGTTTAGGTTCAGTCTATTTAACATTGATGAGAAAATATTGTTATTAAGCAGTATATTGGTGATAAAATAGGTGATAACACTGAGAGCAAAATAAACTAAACTATAATTTCGTATTAATTTTAAAGGGATTGATCACAGAAAATAAAATGGTGTGGACCACATGTCTGATGTCATGATGTGTGGAGAAATTACACCATTAAGGTCTAAATGACATGAAGGTGAGTGAGTGACAGAATCACTCATTGAAAGATTCCTTAAACATTCATGCATTGTATAGCAAAATAAATCATTACCTCATTAACTTTGCCACTGATAGCGTCATTGTTTTCTTCAGCCTCAGCCAGATCATTGCCTATCTTGTCATTGAGCTCTTCTGTATCATTCAGTACTTTCTTTATCTCCCTTACATCAATTGCCTTGGTTCTGTTCCTGGTTATACAACAACCAAACATGATTAGTGATGCTGGTGACCACAGGTTTAGCTTTATAAAGCACACTTAGTTTAAACTACAGATGTGAGACATAGAATTCATTACTACAGCCTCACAAGATTTCTTTGGCCCTCTCCTTCAGGTTTTCTGCAATTTTGGCTTGTTTTTCTAAGTGCTCTAGATCATCGTTGAAGTCTGTGATGTTTGCCAAGATCTTCTTGATGTTCTCAATCATGCCCTTGATCTCATCAGGGGACTTGGGTAGCTGAATGGACAACACAGCATTGGCCAGTTTCTCAATGTCTTCTGGCCTCACCATCTCATCTGTTGAGGTACAACACTCAACTAAATTTACATTTTACAATGTACATTTTCATTTTATTGTAAATGTAAACTTAAGTAGTCGTTTCATCTTAAAATTCCTCATGCCACACCAAATTTATATGATCTGGAGACATTTGACAGAATGAAGCTGTTTTTAGCACAGAAATTTGGATCGATTTTCACGTGTTTTGTCTGTTCAGACTAATGTGAAAAAATGTGCAGATGGGCTAAATAAGAATGCAAATTTACTCTCTAACAGTAAGTGGCTCTAATGGAAAAGCAGAATTACAGCGGTACACAAAGGCAGCAGTGCACAACTTTCTGTTCCCTATCAGTCGGTCACTATCGACGTACAAAGTGACCGACGAATAGGAATCTCGCTAGAGAGGCCAATCTACTTAGTGTGAAACTAAACAAGCCAATGCACGTTGCGTGCAATCATTTGCAACAGCTGCTCTGCCACGCAGCGCGGTTATATAACGAGCAGCAGGTGCGATTACAGGAGCCGAGCACTTCGATGCTGTGTACTCTGCTGAAAGAAGAGTGTTACAAGAACGAGCGAGCTCTCAATGGGACCTCTCCAGTCTGAGCAAAATTGAGCAAAACAAAAAAGCTGTTTTTACAGCTGGTAAGGTGAGCCGTGAGAGAGCTGAAAGGCTGTTCTTACGGCTGGTAAGATCGCCAGCGAGAGAGAATCGCCTGTCCATGTTCGTTGCGACCATTCCCCTGCGTGCTTCAGCACCAAAGAGAGCAGTCCTTAAAAGAGCTTACAGGGGTATAGCGCGTCTTAAGTGTGTTTCTGGATGCAGTCGTTACCTGGATTATCCGTTACCTGGATGCTGGACCATCCACGAGTTGTGTACCAGTCGTTTCCTTTGGCACTCCCCATGATGAACAGATGTCGATCGCTGCATCGGAGGGTGGGTCAGACGTGACAGCGGTGCCCGAGTTGGACCCGGATATGATGGCCATGCTTTCCCGGGCCGCCAACAGGATCGGGCTCGTGTGGAACCCTCCACCGTGTCCCGAGCCCTCAAGGCTGGACGATTGGTATCTCAGGGTGGCGCGCGCTGGTTCTCAGCAACCCAACCCGGTGCCTTTCTTCCCGGAGGTGCATGAGGAGCTCACTGGGTTGTGGACGGCACCTTTCACTGCCAGAAACCGTCCCGGTGGCTCCTCCTCCCTCACTACCCTTGATGATGGGACGGCTAAGGGATACATGCGCATCCTGGCAGTGGAGCGGGCCGTTGCCATGCAATTGTGCCCTAACTCCACTTGGCGAGGAGAGCCGTGTCTCCCTTCCCGGGCCTGTAAGTACTCGTCGGACTTAATCAGCGAGGCTTACAAAGCCTGTGGGTAAGCTGCCTCTGCCATACACGCTATGGTGTTGTTGCAGGTCCATCAGGCCATGGCACTGAAGGACCTGCACGAGGGTGGTCATGATCCCCAAGTTCTTCAGGAACTTCTTGCCGCGTCGGACCTCGCACTTCATGCAACGAAGGTGACCGTGCAGTCGGTGGATCATGCGATGTTCACGATGGTAGTCCAGGAACGCCATGTCTGGCTGTGTCTAGCTGACATGAGGGAGACAATGTCAGGTTCCTTAACTCCTTAACGTGGTCAGCTGCCTCCACCCCATTACCTGCGGCCCCTCAGTCTGCTCCTCCTGTGTCTGCCCTGGCTCCCGTGCCGCAGCAGCAGCCTCCACCTAAGCGGCGCCGAGGAGCCAGTCGCAGGCCCTAGGACGGGCGACCCGGAGATGGATGGGATTGCTCTTCGGGAGGTGGTGACTGCATCACTCCCTCCCCCCGAAGATTATTGGATGTTAAAAAAAACATTGCATTGACGGCATGCAAATGTTTGTGTTGGTGTAAACAGATGCATTAACAACCGTTCATTCATATTAAAATATTAATTGTATTGTATATGGAAAATATGTTTTTATAAAACACTAGGTTTGCACAAGTGTGAATAAGATTTGAGTGCTATAGCTGAGGGTAAGTTAAATTCCTCAATTCACATGATCAAGCAATATCAATGATACTTTTGTCATTGACACTTGTCACTGTCTACTTTTGTATAATGAAAAAGAGAAGCTTGGAGCTCTGCTTTTGCTTCTGCTCTCCACAAAATGAAGATACTACTTCTGATTTGTCTGAGAGTGACCTGAGGTGATAAAGGAGTATATGATAAAATAACTACCCAATTACTTTTCTTGACTGGATATGATCAAAGACCAGGCTAGCTTTTAACAGAAGCAAGCAAGTGATTTGTTAGATGCAGTACCTCTTAGGTAGTTCTTGAGCTTCTCGATGAGGTTCTTGGTGTCAGTCTTTTCCTTCTCATATTTGTTCTTAGTCTGATTAATTTTATTCATCAGCTCCTCTGCTTGATCTTTGATGTAATTAGTCATTTTTGAGGTGTTCATGAGCTGTAAATAGAAAAGAAAACAGAATGAGGTCTACAAGTTAAAGATAAAATGATAAGAAAGATATTGTGGCTTCTGAAAAACAAAACTTTGAACTACAAAACAGTAAAGTATATGTATTCAAAAATTATAAATAAGAGTACGCAAGAGTAGGAATGTCCTGGTAAGTTTTTGACATGCCTTCGCATCATCTTCTTTGAGTTTACTGCGCAGAGCAGTGATGTTCTTCTCAGTCACCTCTGCCAGTTTGGAGGCATTGAGGCTGATGGGTAAACTCCCCGTACAGGCCGGCCCCCCGCACATCCCACACAAAGCTCCACCACATTTTGCTTTCTCACATTCTACATCACCTGGAGCCCCAC
The DNA here is from genome assembly GCA_022828995.1 of Vimba vimba. NCBI lineage: Eukaryota > Metazoa > Chordata > Actinopteri > Cypriniformes > Leuciscidae > Vimba > Vimba vimba. Next base: position 11,209,260 of record CM040841.1, read on the forward strand.
AGACCTACAGCAGAAAGATTTGTCACTGTGATTTTTCTTTTTTTTCTTTTTTTACAAAACCACAGTTTTACTCTTCATTCACCTCCTCGTTGAGATTGGCAACGCTCAGAGCTTTCACTTTCCTTTCCAGCTTATCCATTTCTCCTATGCGACACTTTGCAAGTTCCAGTGTGGCATTCTCTCTTGTCTTCCTGGAGGCTTCTTGGGTCTTTTTAGCCGCTTCCACTTTCTTCACGCTGTCAGTGAATTCGTCATAGAGCTTTTTGATCTTATTCAAAATATCTGAAGAAATGACACACAATAGTTACATAGTAGCGCCTTTAAAAGCCAAACTGAAGTGTTGTAATGATATTGTTCACAAGTGACAGTATGATTCAGCCATAACAACTTTAATGGTGGTATTCATTGAGATTTAACACTTTTCACACACAAACCATTAGCTTTTACATCTGTCACTGGAACCTCTTTTGCCTTCTCTCTGAGATTCTTCAACAGCCTATTGAACTCAAGGCGGATGTTGTCGATGTCAGTGTTGAGAAGTACGGTTGGATCAATAATGATTATGTTTGGGTCAATGGTCTCCATTTCATTCCTAAGGAGTTAGTAGAATACCATGGAAGATATAGGCTTTAATTGTAGAAAGATTACTGTATACAGTATATTTTAATAAATTAATAGTTTTAAAATAAAATGAGCATCATGTCATTGACCTAGAAATATTGTAGTATGTTAATTAAATTGTGTAAGGACATTGAAATACCTAATGCGTGCCAAGAGCTTCTCTAGTTTTTCAAGCTCATCCTGAGCAGTCATGTTAAGAAGACTCTGCAACTTCTCCAACAAATTCTGTAAGTGTTGTAGATCAGATGGAGGCCGATAGTCTTCAGGGCAAGGTATCATAGTTTCTATCCTCTCAACATCTAGTCTAATATCTGAGACGATTTTCTCCCAGAGGTGGAAGCAGGCATGGCAGGGTTCACAGGCAGGAAAGTTGGTGTTGTGACCCGGGGCACATTCATCACAGAAAAGGCCTGTCACCCCTGGCTTACACAAACACTCACCCGTGTAAGTGTCGCAAGCTGGAAAAATGGTGCCCTCCATGTTACAGTCACAAGCTAAAGGAAGGATGAGATTTTGTTTTAGTCAGCAGACAGTGATTTGGAAGAAAACAAAACTGCATATAATAGCTTACTTATGCACTGTATATCTGGGTTTCCAAAGTGATTCGGCCCACACTCATCACATTTTCTGCCTCCATACTCTGGCTGGCAGAAACACTGGCCTGTGATCTGGGAGGACATTAAGTGAAGGAGTTGAAGCCCTTTGTGATAAGACACTTATTGTGAAAAGTGAATTTATTGAATGAATTATTATATTAACACAAGATACAGTATTGACCTTTTCACAGACGTAGTTGAGAGCATGTTCTGGGTCACAGTTGCAAGGCTCGCACCCAGACTCCCCATCCAGGTTCCAGTATCCATCCTCACACTCATTACAGAGGGCTCCTTTGACACCTTTGCGACATGGGCACTCGCCGGTTTTCTGGTCACAGAAACAGGGGCTTCCAGCTGGACACTTTTTGTCATCTGTGCCTCTCCGGTCACAAGAACACTCTAGTATACAATAAAAACAAGACCAATGTTGTTTATGAAGGCGTTTTTGTGCCATGTTAAAATATAAAAGACTCAAGAATAAATATCTGATGCCAAAATTTGTAATTTGTTGAAGTCCCCCTGTAGTCAATACTTTTGACCCTTAAAACTCATCTTTGATCACCAAAATTACATATTTAAATGTTTTTTCTTTGAACAAAAATTGTTTTAAAATAGCTTGAATGTAACTCTACACCAGTGTTACTCATTGCGCGGCTCGCCAAGCTTTAATTTGTGGCTCGCATGGCGGTAAAAAATACGGTGATATGATCATGCAGTCACTACAGATATTTCATAAAAACATTAAAAACAAGTAGGGCTATAACATAACCCATTACAAACTCAAAGTGTCAGCTCTATTACAAATAATTTTGATCGGATTGAAAAGGGTGATTTATCGAGAGAACATGTAAACACTCGATCGATTGAAAACCGACGTATGACGCGCTGAACGAGCTGTTCTCCTGATGAATAAAGTGTCATATAAATGAGTGTCCTGTCATTCTATAATTCTTGTATTGTGATAAATACAAACAGCACGGCACAACGGTTTATATGTTCATAGTCTCCAAATTATGACCAGAATTGGATAAATATTAAGTCTGCTGTTTAAAACAAATAAAGAACCAATGTAGGAGAATGGTTATTAAGCGACAACAGCGGGAAACTTTGTATATTATTTGTGCAGTGTGCGCATGTCAAAAAATCTATTCTGATTTTAATCTTTTGACTTATAAACGTGCACATCACCCGATCATGTATCACATCGCGATGTTTAATTTTCATGTAAACTACAATACATTCAGATTCATCAGTCAGAATGAATTCAGTCCAATTGAAACAAAAGTTGTTTATGTAAACATATCCAGTCTCTGCGGAGTTGCCAGTTATGGCGGTCTTTCCAGCTCTTAACGCTGCGTGTGCTCTTGGATGGTGAGATACATGATGGGCTAATGTAGAAAAAAATAACTTAAGGTCATTCTGAGATGAATATATTTTGGAAATCCTCCTTTTTTTGTCATTAAGGGAAATCATCTTGTCTCAGTTACAAATTTGACTGGTAAATCATAAAGAGTTTTTTTTATTTTTTATTTATTGCATTGCATATTGACTGTTCAGGGGTGACAGATTGATAAGCAGACATGGTATTTATGACTAGATGTAACTTTTTATACTTTGCGGTAAAAATGGCTCTCCTACTGACTTAGTCCAATCACTGTGGCTCTCATGAAAAAAATAGTGAAGACCACTGCTCTACACCCTTGCTTTATTTAGTATATGCAAATTAGCCCCGCCTCCAATCACACACACCAGCTGAGAGATCAATTTGTTGACGATCACACGTTGACCTGATTGGTTACAGGTCAACGTTTGTGATGCCAGAAACACGAGTGATTATAAACCGCTTTTTGAGACTGTCTTTGGTTCACACTGTAGTTTTAAGGAGGAAATACTCAGCAATGGTGTTGACATATGAATTTGCACATGGTTTGTCTTAAAGCATATTAAAACACCACATAGACACACAATCAATATTAAAAGCTGGATTTTCACCACAGGGGGACTTTAAGCATTTAAATTTTAATGTGAACGATTCATCCATTATTTTTTGACCTTGTAATGGTTAATCAGCATGTCATAACTTGATCTTATGGTCAAAACAACAGATTTCTTTTGGGTGACATATGCCGATCATTTAGTCCACTCAAAACTCACATCTCTACAATCAACTACAAGCTCGCATTCATTTTTGGTTGCAGTGCCCACAATTCAAAATCCAATCTATAACCAAATACACACCTACTAAATCCCGTCTTACTTTTTAATTTGAATTATCCCTTACATCACAATACGGAAGAAAATATCTCTTGTTACTTTCATTTCATCAAGACATAAACATTAAAATGTGTATGTTTATTAAGGTGGGCCTTATTTTTCAAGTTTTGATTTATAATTGTCTGACCCCCTCAAGTTGTTCCAATACATTAAAAAATAATTCAGGCAAAATATGAGCTCATTTGAACAATATTTAGAGGTGGCTCGATGGCGTTGAAATGTTGTATAATCAGTTATTATGCTCAATTTGTGATAATTACCACTTGCCTAATTTTATCTAAACTATTTAAATTACATACTTGCTTATTTAATGGCAATTCTGAATTTACACCTATTTTGCACAAAATATATTCTATGCATTTCTTGCAGAAGCATAAATTGTGTTAACGACGGGCTAACGAAGCCACTTTCACAGAAATGCGTGGTGTTAAGAAACTCTGAACTATTGACTTTGAACTGTGCAAACTTAGTCCAGGCAAAGTAGCGTTTTACGACAGACTAACTGTAAAATAATTTTTTGCAGCTTAGATAATTTCTATGAGGTGTCCAGAACAACATACTAAGTCCTAAGAAATCCTAGTTGAGGAAATATATTAAATTCTCATCAATCCGAGATGTGTGCCAATAAGGCCAGGCAACAATACACCCCAATGGGGATATTTTTTCCTTTACTCCTATCAAAATGAAACTTTACACAATGAAAGTACCCACGAAAAGTAATTTTTTTTGTATTACAAGTTTCTTTGAACATTTATTTTAATATGCAAATGAGCTATACACTTATCGAATATGCCCAAAATACACCCAAATAGGCTTAATTTTTTCCTTTACTCCTACCACAATAAAACTTTACATAGTAAAAGTATACATGAAAAGTAACTTTTTTTGTATTACAAGTTTCTTTTGAAATGAATTTGAATATGCACATGAGTGCCACACTTATTGAATATGTCCCAATTTGCATATAGGCAGAAACACCATTCATATGTATGACAAATACATCGACCTGATCTTCATCCAATCATCCTACTGCCAATGGGTGATGGCAATGCTGCTTTTAGACTGGCCTCTAACCTGAAAACTGCCTGGCTTGGTAGTACCTGCCAGGGGTATACTATTACCCCCACTGGTATAGTCTTCAGGGTCGGTAACAACAGGTAACAACAACATGGGGAGGTTTCTTTTTGATTTTTTTGATTTTAGTTTTTTAGTTTTTTTTCTTTAACTAACCTAGATATTGCTGTTGCTAGCTAAGTCTGATGTGTGGCCCGCCCGGTCTGAAATACTGGCTAACTACAAAAAGAGAAGCAGTTTTGGTGTCTGGCAAAATTATTTTAAAGAGCTGTAATGTCTGGAAAGTGTGTCTATCTGGTTAGTTCTTCTGTGTGAGAGTGAATCGTTTAGTTGGTAAGAATGACTTCTGCCTGTAATCTCGTAATCTTACCAACAATACCAATCATTTGTAAATCTACCAGCCCAAAATTTAATCTCACCACATTACTAATGACTAAGATGACTATTCTGACTTTCTTCTGATGCTATCTGTGGGGGAATGTCATTAGGTAAGGCTTGTTCGCAAAAAAAAAAAAAAAAAAAAATATTTAGAAAGCAACTGGAGGCAAGATTGTGCAATCAATTCTTAAGGTCAATATAAGTCTTTTTGTGGCAAGTGACCCAGGTAAGTGTGGCAAGTGACTTCAAATGTATTGTGTTTATTCATAGGTTAACTTACTGAATGGACATGAATGTGTTAGTTATTTGGCCCCTGTTTTTTCTACTTGTGACTTTATGGTTTCTTGGCCATAAGTTTCCTCAACTAGGATTTCTTAGGACTTTTAGTATGTTGTTCTGGACACCTCATAGAAATGATCGAAGCTGCAAAAAAAATATTTTACAATTAGTTCTATTTTTGGCTCCAAAATTAGTTACTTTGCCTGGACTAACTGTGAAAAGATGCGTATCATCAGTTATCTTACAATAGTCAAATGTATGTTGTGTAAGATATATTTGGTTAAATAATTAATATAGTACTCACATTGAACTGTGATCAAGTAATAGGCTATGTGATTTGATGCATTCTGCAAACTGTGTATAGTATTGAATACAATGCTCAATGCTAAACGTTTTAGAATGAAGAATTTTGCTGACTTGTAGAATTGCCTACAAAAACAGCGAACTTTGATGTGCTTGAGCTACCTCTAAATATTAATATTTTTGCCCCATTTTTTTTCTGGGGTGTTTTTAGCATAAATGGAACAAATCTAGCAGGTCAGGCTGCAGAAAAACGAAAAAGAAATTTTTTTTGTACATTTAAGGGCCACCCTAATGTTTATAATCTGGGCCACATTAGCAGTTTTCTCTTCATCAGTTATGAATGGGACAAAAAGTTTAATCACATTGTCTTTCCCTTTTGCAGTGTCGCTGTTTTGCTGGTAGAAAGGGAAACATGAGAAATTTGGTTCTCCTTGGTTTGAGACACATTAAGCATTTTTAGTGAATGTACCCTTTGAGGTACCCTTTGACAATTTATTTGAAAAACTGAAAGGGCCACATTGATTTTCGATTACTGTCATTTGAGTTTAAAACATTTCAAAACCTGTACCTTTGCAGTCTTGAGCAAGTGCATTGCCATAGTATCCAATTTTGCAGCTCTGACATTGCGGCCCTTCTGTGTTGTGTATGCAGCGCAAACACTCGCCAGTCACAGCATCACATGCATCACCATCTCGAGAATCAATGTTATTGTTGCAATAGCACTCCTCGCATCGGCCACCTGGCAACCTCAGGTCACCGTAATAACCAGGAGCACAGGAGTCACAGTGTTGGCCTGCAAGAGAAAGGGTAAGATTTATAAAATAAGTGATTTTTTTTAAACAGTGTTGTATCTTTAGTTCCCTAACTGTGCGTTACATCAAACAGGTTACTGGAAGACTCTTTGATGGTCTTGGAAATGCTATGAATGAACGTGAACAAGGACCTGTATGTCCAGGCAGGCATTCACAGTTTGAGGCTCCAGAGTACGGATTCTTGTTGCAGGAAATGGCAAAGAAACGTCCACTTCCATCCACATCTGGACATAAGCATGGCTCACATGGTTGCCCAGAGACAGGGTCACCAACATAACCATCTTTACAGCTGGGACAGAAAAATACCATTAGCATCTAAATTCCAGTGAATATTATTTATTTTGATTGAAACAATTTGATCTCAAATCCTCTCTTGCCTTTCACAGTTTGGTCCCGTGGAGTGTTCCCTGCAGTACAAACAGTCTCCAGTGATGGGGTCACAGATATCAGCCAACCTGTTGCATTGGCATTGTCTGCACAGGGGAAACCCATAGTAACCAGGGTAACATTTATCACATCGACGGCCAGTTACTCCATCTCGACACGGGCACTGACCAGTTGTCTGGTCACACAGTTCAGCGGTAGAGCCAGATGGATCACAGTCACATGCTAGAAAGTTCAATGAAAAATAAGAATGTCCAAGATAAAATATTTAGCACAAGTGCCATGTTCTTAAAAATGTTTTGTTTGTTTTCACATTTCATATGGGTTTGAAATGTTTATTTTCAAAATAAGTTTAAATTTAAATGATCTAAAACTAAACCTGAATTATAGACCTTATGTAGCCCCGCCCCCTTTTCAGCGCTGCGCTCGTTGTCTTTTGACTTCCGGTCTGTATTTTCACAGCGATTTTGCGTGTTTATTAATAAACAGCTCGTTTTAAAATCTTCCCGGTCGACTGACTTTTGTTAAGTCATCTGCTTTAAACATTACAGTCCTCATGATAACTTTCGTTAACTTTACATTAAGTAAATCCACTTCAAAAGCTAATTACTCCTGGACAGCAGCGCCATAGAAATATACAGAGCTACCGCAAAAACGGAAGTTAAAACACAATATTCTAAAGATGGCGGCGCCCTCGTTTCTCTGGCGCATACCATGTCATAAAAGATCAAAATATCTGATATTTTAAGAGAATTGTTAAGAGGACTCATGATATCAGGACAGTAGGAATTTAAGTCAAATTATTTCATGTCAACTTTGAAATATAGATTGTCACAATATGCCTGAGATGGCATGAGAGAATATGGCTTACGTGAGCAGCCATTGGGTCCAAGCCTGTACGTCACAGGAGCACAGGAATCACAGCAACGGCCAATAACATTAGGTTTGCATTGACACTGTCCACCGAATTTACTGCATGATGAGCTAAACGCTCCAACTTGATGACAGTTGCAAGCTGTTGATTTATACAGATACACATAGTATACATATAGTAACATGGAATTTGAATCTTGTGTATATCAGTGGTGTACTTTTAGATGATACTCACCCACTGCACCATTGTGAATAAAGGCAGACATGCTTCCAATATGCTTCTCACATACTTCAGATAGGGTTTGCTCTCCTGCCTGTGCTCCCAACTCAATACAGCGGTATTGCTGAAACTGAGATAGATGTGACTGCGAACAGAGGTTTGGGAGGGAGTCCACTTTGGGAATGAGGCCCAACTATGGTGAAAGTTAATAGGGGTAAATAAGTATGGTAAATATATGAAACAAAAGCAATTTGTTTTGTAGTTTTCTATTTTATAATTTTGAATGATTTGGATTGGTTGAAATCTTACAGAGTCAATCAGGATGTATGAGCTGGTCTGAGGGCCTGCTTTGTGCTGCTTTCTAAAAGCGACGTCCACATAGTATGTATTACCATCACTGAGGCACACTGGTAGATCCAGAGTGGCTGTCCTGCATATATTAAAAATGTTATTTGGTATTTATGGTTAAGAATAGTACAAACATAGTACATAAAGGATAGTATGAAAGTTGGAGTCCAAAAAATATTCGACTCCATTGACTAACATTAAAAAATGTCTTTTTTTCCATTCTACAGAAGAAAGAATTTAATATGTTTGGGACGTTGTGAGGGTTAGTAAACTATGTGTAAGTAAACAAATTTTTGGGTGAAATATAACCTTAGTAAACTATCAGTCAACAGAAACCTAATAATATATCTGTTATATACATTCAAAAATAAACCCAACAAAAATCTTCTCACCTTCCAGAGCCTGAAAGAGTAAACACTTTGTCGGATGGGTCATTCTGACAACGTCCATCCCTTGATCCAAGTGGGACAACATTCACAATAGCCGTCCAATCATTGGTGGACTGCAAAGATAAAGTTTAGAATACATAAATGTGAAATAGATCAAAACATTTCAAACAAACGTTGATATTCAAATATTGATTGAAAGGACTGGCTGACCTCTGGTTCATAGCGGATAACTACATAGTAATCAAGAGCTGCTGGTATATTGCTGACAGTAAATCTGAGTCCTTCCCCATCCTGAACTCGCACAAAACCCGGTCCAGTCCAAGTGACAGACTGATCTGAGACACGTTCTCGCAGGATGATCTGTAGAGATGAGCCTGGTTCAAAGGGGATTGTCCTCTGCATGGGAACAACCAAGTAAGACAATCAGATTCAATTCTGTAGCATTATAACTTGGACAGTTTGTTTATCTGTTATTTCGAGCTTCACCTGGCCTTGTCTTCGACTTCGTCTTTTACGTTTCTCAGGTTTGTACACCACAACCCTTCCATTACTAATTTTGAAGTCATAACCCCTCTCTCTGAAGTACTTTTCACAGACGGGCAAGGTGACATGGGGGTTGTATGGGGTCGAAGATGGCTTCACCGTTTGGGGTTCAGGTTCTTTATTAGGTATTGGGGAGGGTTTCGGACCAAAGGGACATAGAGGGAGCTTGGCTGGTCGTTCAGGTATCTGTTCTGGGAGGTAGACTGTTGTTGGGGCCTGAATAAATGGAGAATTTGCCGACTGTGGAAGCAGAAAATGAAAGCTGAAGTATTTACATTTTTTCTGTTAAATCACCTTAAAATTTTTAAATCTAAAATTACAATTTTTAATGACTGTAAAATTATAATGTGGTGTAACAAGAAGTAAAAAGTAATAACATATTTTCCTTATACCAAATACAAGTGCACACCTATTTTCAAAAAAAAATGTTTTTAAATATTTTTTAAGGTAAAAATGTTTATAAAAATAACATGAATTATAAATTCCTAAATAAATTTATGTTTTAGTAAGTTGCACCACTTGACATTTTCCAGCCTTAACTAAACTTGCCATACAAAGGTAAAATTATCTTTATTTTAAGAGATTTTTTGACCTTGACACATTCATGGGGTCTCTTAATTCTTATGAATGAATGAAGTTGCGGTCACACCACACTTTTCATTCCTTTGACTTCCATTCATATGTATCCAAATGCGGGAGACAGGAAATGTAAGCTCATGTGAATTTGGTTGTTTCAAATTCCAAGTGTGTTGAACTCTTCCCTGTGAATTCATATCATATGAAGACGTGTGACCAAAAGACATGACATGTCATGGCATGACATATTAGCTGAATTAAAAGAATGCAAATTTTAAATTTGTAGGATTGTGGCGTTGCAATAAAGTTAAGTAGATTGTACTTCACTTTATACTTTAGATGTAGTATATGTTGAATTATGTGTTTAAAAATGTCATATTGTGACCATTGCAGTGTCCATAGAAACTTTGCATGTTCAAAGTCTAGTGTGACCGCAAATATAAAATATAAATTAGTACAGAAATCACATCCAGCCAATCACAATCTCTCACCAGAGGCACTGCATTCTCAGCCTCATAGATATAGAAATCAAGAGGAGCCAGGAAATATCCAGGGGCTGGATCACTACATTTGTGGCCCACCATGTAAGGCCTGCATTCACACTGGCCATCCACAGAGGAACATCTGTGTAAACAGTATATGCATATACTGTCTTGTAAACAATTAATTAGAGGTATGTGGTTTGCTGCAGAGGTAAGTGGTTTGCTGAGAATCTTACTCAGATCTCAGGGCCCCTCCAGTGTCACAGTCACAAGGTAAGCAGCCATAGACTGTGTTTCCCAGACCCCAGTAACCTGGCTAGGAAATTGGAAATCATAGTAGAACATTAAATTTTTCAAGTGTAAATTATTAAGTTTAGACGCTGTGGTCTGATGGAGAGGTTCAGCTCACCAGACACTGGTCACACTGTGGACCGTAAGCAAAGCGCTCACAAATACACCTTCCTGTGGTCTGATCACAAAGGTTGTCCGTGCGTATCGTTCCCATGAAATTACACCTGCACACTGGATATGTATACATGAATGAAGAAAGACGCGACAATAGCTTAGGTGAATGCATACATTTTGCAAGTAGGTGAATACAAAGACTTTCAGATATTCAAAACTCCTGACCTTGTGACCTCACATTCCTGCTGAAAAATCCATCATTGCTGGTCACCAGCATAAGGTAAGTTTTGCATGCTGGGACCAGTATGAGGTTCTGGTTACTGGCTACACCAGTTTTGCTTGAGAACAGCATGACTATGCTATCCCGATCTGAATCGTAATCACACAATGTTTGTTCACTGGCCAGAGGAGAACTCAGCTAGACCAGCTCTAACAAGCCTGGACCAACATGGAATTCATGTTGGTTTATACTTGATTTTGCAGCAGGTATGGTTGACACCAGATTAGATGGATGTCCCGCTTAACCGTAAGTCCAACTTTTAGCTATTCAAACTCAGTTTTACACGCTATTGAGTATGAAATGTCTCTGTAAAGTTCCATTTTGTGGGTGAATGAACACTTACACTGACAGCCGCTAGGGTCGTCCCGGTTGAACCCGTAGAACCCAAACTTGCAGCGGTCACAGCGCTCTCCTTCAACGTTCTGTTTACACACACACTGGCCAGTCACTGGATCACACACACCACGGTCCACTGAGCCATCAGGATCACATTCACAAGCTGGGCATAGAATAGAACAAAATAGAGACATTTTGGAAACCTTTAAGTAGCCTCTCTTCCTGAAGTATTATTTTAGAGGTCAACAATGTAAAACATACAGTGGAATAAATTATTTGTAAGTCTAGAGAATTTTTTCACTCACGTATACAGGCGTTGGGGTCGTCCACAGAACGTTGAGGGTCCTGGTAGTAATACGGCCCACACAGCTCACACTGAGATCCTACACGGTTATTCCTGCAGTCATCACACACACCACCACTAATCCCACCAGTGGCCAGATAGCGTGCTAGGTCAAAGTGACACTTCTCTGAATGGCCATGACAGTTACATCCTGAAACATTAAAAGAGGAGTTACATATGGCTTTTTATTGTTACTCCCAGTGTGTTTTAATGTGTGTGCCTATATTTTATGTATTTTATGTATTATTATCTAATCTTTATCAATAGTCTGGCTGAGTATGCTTACTTCTGCAAACATCTGAGTCTGTTTTTCCCCCTGGCCTCCAGGGGGCATCATGGTAGAAGTCTTGACAGAGCTCACAGTTGTACCCTACGGTGTTGTGTTGGCAAACACATCTACCGTGCACCTTGAGCAAAGAGAGGTGAATATCAAAGGATCATAAAAAACAGACACAATTATTATAAAGCATGGATAATTTCTTTAACCTAAGCTACTAATTTAATATAAAAAAGGCTTGTATAAAAGTAGAGCAAACCTACACTGAAGTATGACAGGTAGTAATTATTGTTAACTGCCCTAAAAAATTAAATATAAATACATATTTGTTCAGAAACAGTCTAAAGAGTAAAGAATGTGACTATACTTAAAACATTACACAATTATAGAAATAACAGAATAATAATAATTTACATTTTTATAGTGCTTTTCTCGGCACTCAAAGCGCTTTACATAGAAGCGGGGAATCTCCACAAACACCACCAATGTGTTTTATATATATATATATATATCAGAGGTGGGCTGTCAGGGCCATCAGGGCCTTCTCTGCTGGCCCTGTCAAAATATATATATTTATAGATTATATATATACACAGTAATATATCTATATATTTCCAGAAAGAATATGGCTATTATTTTTTGTGAGGCTGAGTTGTATTTTCCATATGTCATCAAAACGCATCACAGCTCCTAAGCTGGATGGGCTGACCAAGGCCAGAAAAGGTTTTGTGAGGCACTTCACTGAGGGTAACTACGACCGTTATGACTGGCTAACAGCTAGCACTGAGAGGAACAAGCTATTTTGCTGGCCGTGTTTGCTTTTTAATACCAGTGAGGGGACATGGAACAGCACGGTTTTACCAAGGCAGCTATCAAACATCAGGCATCCAAGCATCACCTCACAGCGGTGGTACATTTGAAGACCTTTGGTCCAGGGTGGATTTGCAGCTGGATGACCAGCAGAGACAAGTCTGCACAATGAGAGAGTGAAGAAAAACCGGGACATACTGAAGCACCTCATTGATTGTGTCATCTTTTTGGGACAGGAAGAATGGTCTTTCAGGGGACATGACAAGGGGAATGAGTCGCTGAATCGAGGTAATTACTTGGAGTTACTGTCTGCAATCAGAATATGATTCTGACCTGCGACACCACCTTGCCGCGGCCACCATTTTTATGGGAACATCGGGGAAAATTCAGAAAGATCTCATAAATGCTGTTGCTGAGGTGCTAAATGATTCCATCAAAAAAGAGATTACCAACACCAAGTTTGTCGCAGTTATGGTGGATGAAACCACCGATTGCACCAACGCTACACAGCTGTCATTTGTACTCCGGTATGTTACTGACATCGGAGTAAAAGAAAGATTTTTAAAGTTTGAGGATGTCACAGGAAAAAACCGAGCTCATGATCTAGCAGCTTCAGTACTTGAAGTGTTGGGCAGCTACGATTGCAAAACAAAGTTAGTGGCACAGTGTTATGACGGAGCCGCTGTAATGGCATCCAGACTTAATGGAGTACATGCGTGCGTAAAAGAAAACATTCCTCAGGCTCTTTTTGTGCTCTGTTATGCACACACATTAAATCTTGTGATGTCTCAGGGAGCATCAAAAATTAAGGATTGCAAGATTTTTTTTTTTTGCGAATCTGGGAGGATTGTCTGCATTTTTTACACGTTCTCCCAAGCGCACAAAACTGCTGAATGAGCTTTGCGAGAGGCGGCTGCCGCGGGTCTCTCAGGTGAGATGGAACTTTAACTCACGATTGTTGGGCATGGTCCATGACAAAAGAGCTGAGCTGGTTAAGCTTTTCCAGCACATCCTCGATCACGCAGAGGATTTTGACCGTGAAACGGTACATTGTGCATCAGGACACTTGTCACAATTGAAAAGCTTTGACTTCTGTTTTTTTCTTTTTTCTTTCATCGACATTTTTGACTAATACTGCAAAATAAGAGCTTAGATCTGCAATTCAGTCAACAGTCAATTAGATCAATTGCAGATTCTTGCCAGATTCTTGAAGATGAGCGTGGAAAATTTGATGCCATCTATGAGAGGACGGCAGAGGCCGCGGGACAGCCGAGCCCAGGCAGAGGCCGAACAGACATGCACGTGCACTACAGGCAGCTACACACAACACTAATCGACAGCATCATCACACAAATCAGCAATCGATTTGAGGATCACAAGCGACTACTGTTTGTTGCATTGCTGGATGCACAGCTGTTTACAAAGTTCAAGCAGACATTTCCCGAAGCAGAGCTCAGGAGCCTGTATGAGAGCTACGGCACACAGTTTGACCTGGGCAGACTCAGAGCTGAGCTCAAAGTGATGTACAGCATGACAAACTTTCAGGGAAAGAGTCCAAGTGACCTACTGACATTTCTGAGGAGCACGGGGCTTGCAGTCAGCATGTCACAGCTTTATGCCCTCACATGCTTGATCGTGACCATACCAGTGTCCACTGCATCAGTTGAGCGATCTTTCTCAGCTCTCAAGCGCATTAAAAACGTATTCACAGAATACAACCGGACAAACACGACTCTCTGCACTGGCATCTATTGCCATAGAGAAGGAGCTGCTCATTCATCTTAAGCAGGACACACAACTGCATGAGGATATCATTGAACGTTTCGTCAGAAAGGATCGGAGGATGGATTTCATTTACAAGTAATGGGTGAGTGTTACGGGTGAGTGTAAATTTATTGTAGTATTTTATACAACATTTTTGTTATGGTTGTATCTGATTGGTATTGCTGTTTGGGCTGTAGATGGTGATGCTGTGTTGATGTGCCTATATAGCTGTTATAATGCACAGTGCAAGGTGTGCGTGTGCTGTGGCTGAAGATCAACTGTCTCGTTGGTGTTACACAGTAGTGCATTGTGATTGTATTTTATATGTATCCATGTGTGTGGTGGTGTGGTTACGGTTGTCATGGGGGGGGGGGGGGGTTTGTCCATCTCACCAATATATATATAAATGAGACAAATTGTTGACCTATAGTGAGAGTACATAACATTTATGTTCATGGTCGACAAAATTTGAAAGAATTTGGATGAGAAATGTTTGAGTTCATATATACAGTACTTTTCATGACTGTGCAATCTGAGCACAGTATGAGACATTAAGATCTCTTCTGAAAGTGTCAAGAAGATACACGAGAGACTATATGGGGTCTCAAGAAAAGTAATGCCTCCATTAATCTCCATTTAATTCCACTGCTGTCTAGGAGAAACAGTTCAGACATTAAGGAGCAGGGGCGTAGTTTGTGGGGGGGTTGGGGGGGAGATAACCCCCCCAATATTTTAATCTATGCATTACAACCCCCCCCAATATTTATACCATGATCACATGAAAAGGAGGCATACCCAAACTTCAACCCCCCCAATGTTCAAACCAAATCTACGCCCTTGTTAAGGAGATCTCATATGTGATTTTTCTTTCTTGCAGGAGTATGCTCACCATGCCAGGCTCACTGAAGGTGTCTCCACGTATGCCGTCCACGGGAATGCACTGACTGGCGTGGCCATTGCAGAAGCAGGTCCCCCGAACGACCATCTCATAGAGGGCGTAATAATACTTGTCCTGTGGGTTCCTCCTCCGTCGCGTGAGCAACGTGTCGCCCAGGGTGATCAAACGGGTAAAGTTTACTCGCAGGTTCGTCAGGGTGATCAGCTCTGAGGACCATAAGAAGTAACTGATATTAATGATATAACGGCACTGTATCTATTATTGGCCATTATACCATGGTCTGGGTGAATACTCGATTCTGATTGGCTGCAGGGTGTCCATTAAAAAGTGACAGAGGACACCTAGTAAAGGAGTTCTGGTGAAACTGACTGTTTACCATTCGAAATTAATAAATAAATGAGCTGGCTACATCAGCTGTGAGTAACCATAGCAACAGGCAGTAAACTGAAGGGTTCTACGAGCTGAGCGGACTATAAATATCTCCATCAGGCGTAACCAGGGAAACCAAGTTATTGTTTGTAAAAACTTTAGATTTCGATTGTAAAACTAATTCAAATATAAACTAATGTTTTAAAAATGTGTTATTTGGCAAGTGACCATGGTATAAGCGGGTTAATTCCCTTCGAGGTGTTCCCATTGTCAGGTATTAATGGACTTCCGCTGCACGTCGGACGGTTCACGCCTCACCGTCGTCCATTAATACCTGACAATGGACACCTCGTCGGGCATTAACCCTTACATATTACATTACATTTTTCGGTAAATGTGTAATATGTATTGGTATTGGATATTTAATTGTGCAGCTCATTTCCTCTATTTTTACGTTTAGATTTCCTCACTTAAAGTTAGTTTAAAAAAAATACATATTTTATTACTTCTCTTTAATCTTTAGCAAACCTCAAAATGAATATGCATTTTCTTTTAAACTGTACACTATAAAGTTTTGACATCTAAATTATTTTGTAGCATTTAATTTTAGTTTTTAGCGTGTTATTTTTAATTTAGACAAAATAATATGGAATTTTAATATCGGCCATTTATCGATTATCGGCCATTATAAAAAGCCCAGGTGAGAACCAATGAAACAGACTATGATATGACATGTTTAAACAGTGTAAATTTTCTTTACAGTGAATTTTTTTTAAATGTGTTTGGCACACTATGAGCTCATCATCTAGATATCAAGGCCTTTCACTTGTTGGACATGCCTTTAGGCATCATCCTGGCTTGACATCTAAATTACTGTGTTATTTCTAAAACAAACAACACCTTCAGTGAGACATGAACCTTGTATAGTAGAGTCATATGGATCATGGATGTCAAAACTTGGATCCAAGGCTTTTAACACCACCTGGATGGAAAGCACAGTAAGAATTAACCTGAAATGTATGTATGTTAAATGTAAGTCATTGAAGAGGTTGGATTATTTCAGGATTGCTCTGATACTATACCTCTCCATCGGTGGATGGCTCTGCCCCAGAGTAGCGACTGTCACAGATGAGGTCATCAAGACTGTCTGCTGGCTCCTCAGAGACGCCGGGGAATGAGTTGGCACAGTCCTCTGCGAAGTAACGGAAAACCTTCCAGGTTCTCCCGAAGTCTTTTGACCTCTCGACCAACATGGCAGCAGGTCGGAAACTCTGTTTGAGACCGTGTTATCAAATAGTTTGCTCAATCACATGCCAAATATCAATTAATTAAATTATTTGAATAAGATTTGTCATATGGGAAGCACTGAATGTACCTTGAATGTCAATATCAAATGACTAAACTGAAACATTGCTTCCAGATCCAACTGAATGCTGACTTCATGCACACCTAGGATTTTAAAATTAAGTCTAAATTCAGGATACCAACAAGGATTTAATGACAAAGAGTCCATTGAGTTCATGCAAAGAAGTTACGCACCATTCTCAGACTGCCACCACCTCATCGTGCGTTGGGGTTGGAAGGTGGTGATGATGTTCTCTATGCGGTGGCTGTTGGGATTGTGGTGGAGATTGTAGGGGCTCCTGGAGTCACAGGTGAAGCACTTACGATCATTCTAAATTGTTTAGATAAAGGGCAATAGAATCTATTAAATGGCAATATGTAACAATTTTAGTGTGCTGAACAACGAAATTTAAGTTGTTGTTCACCAGTTTTCCATTGGGCTGTTATGCCTGGTCAATAAGCTGAACTTGAGAATTGAATCAGATTCATAAATGAATAATTCAGCGGTGCGTTTCTCGTACAACAATGTAACTCGCTGTTCAACTACCATAAAATGATACATTGTTAGAGAAATTAAGTTGCTAGTCACGACTATTTCCCAAAACCATAGTAACTTTGTTGCACATCCCATTGGTTAAAAAATATAACTGTTATTAATGACGTCTATTAAGTGGTGAAATTGTATGGAAATGTATGGAATGAAAGATCCCGATTATTTTGCTCAAAGGAATGATCTGTGGAAAAGTCCACATGCCATACTAACAAGAAACTATGATTCTAACCACAGGTCACAGGTCAATCACACAACTTTGCAATGATGTTTGCGAATGTTTGTTGGAACTATGGTTTCTGGAAACAGTTGGACTATGTTATGAATGACAAGGTAAATGACAGATCTTCTATATTTGGCACACCCCAGATCAATTAGTAAACAGGATCAACTGATTTATTGAAAAGATCTGATTGAGATTGAACATGACTACTTCCCTCATGAACTCGCCAAGGACAGTAAGGGCGGATGGCAAGATTTTCAGTGATTAATGACTTACATTTCATACTATTCTTCACACAAAACCAGTGAAAAGTTTCAGAAGAATTGGAATATAGTGCTTAGAGTCTTATAAACTACTTTTATGGGGTTCTTTGGAGCTTGACAGACACAGTCCTCATTCAATTTCATTATATGGGAAAGACCCACCAGGATGTTCTTCTTCAGAAGAAAAAAAATCACCTTTTGTGTTCCATTGAAAAAAGAAACTTCTATGGGTTTGGAACAACATGAGAAAATGAACAAATAAAGATAGGATTTTCCAAGTGAATTATTCCTTTAAAAAACTTCATACAGCTGGGAGTAAGTCGCAGAAGCTCCTACACAGTAATGTATTATTCTATATAATTAGTGTCTCCTGGCAAAAATTCAGAAGCATTTTCTGAAGTAAGGCAGAATATTGTAGGGACAATGAGGGGGGATATGCAAGGGGTACGTCTGAGTTGCGGGCATGTATGAACAAGAGCTGTCCATCACATTAATAATCTAATTTTAACACCTGAGAAACCAACCCAAATGCATTCAGTATTTTTGCAGCTTCCTTTTATTTATATTGCCTGTTATTGGAAGCACCATTGCGGTGGTCTCTTCAGGCCAAGAAAAGCACTGTAAATATACAAAATGAGTGCTAAATGACACACCCACATACCAGCTTTATCACCTGTATAGACAGGGCTGAAGGTATGGGGCGGGAGGAAAGGGGAATATGGAAACAGGCATAAATTAGTCTTGTGGCAGAGAAGAGGTAATGACCTATACGACAGCTCAGGAAGGCACATCAGAACTTGTCTGTAGTATGTATTAGCCAAAGGGTTGGCCAGAGTGCTGTCAATCCACACTGAAAAAAAGGGAAAAAGCATGCCGTCTCTTTTATCTTAGTGTGGGTGCTGAAAAAGAGACTATTTTGGGATGGAACTGTATTCTGGGTAGTTTGGATTGGGAAGATGTTATGCAAATACTGCTCCACTGTACTCAGATTCCAGAGGGTAATGTATTTTCGTCAGGTTTTAAAGACAATTTTCAAAGTATTTTTCCAAGTTTCAAAGTGAAGTGTAGTACCAAATCCCAGAGAAGTCTTTCCCTGCAAAACCCAACAAGCAATGTTCTGGGAGCAACTCTATTTTCATTTCTGGTTTAATACTGTGAAGACAGAAAATATTTTAAAACACTTGCCCCTCACTGACACTTAGACCCCTTGAAGTGTTGCGATTTTTACAACTGACCTCCAGGTATCCCAGGATACAATAGTTTTGTGGCCTGTAGAGGCCACAGGTTGAAGAAGCAGTGAGTTGGGCGGCACGGCCCACCATGAGGTCACCGAGGTTAGGATAACACGAATTCCCCACACATTCGTCCTGGAGGCGGACTGGAGCTGCTATCACTATAAATCACAAATGCTCAGTTATTTCAGATTTCACCTTAACTAAACCTCAAGTAATGAAGTTAGCTGCATATTGATGACTCGTCCTGTACCACAAATTTGTGTCCAATCAAATGCTCAATCAGAAAGCCCCTCCCATTAAATGAACTATTTTAGTCCATGTATGTTCACTTTGATGACCTCTCTATGCTAGTGTACACTATAAACAAATAAGCTTAGCAGATATACACATTTAAAATATATACTTTTCCCCAGTAAAAGGGACCAAAACATCTGTTGGCCATGAAGCTATAAATCCAATGAGAATACAGACCAAATATATAATGACATTTTTCATAAACCAATTGTCATCTAGCGTGAACTATTGGAATTCTGAAACGTTTCAAGAAGTAACGAAGCCTCATTTGCTGAAATCACGTGACTTTGAACCACTGATTTCATGCAAAAGATACGTTTTCAAAGTTCTTGTGTTTAGAAAGCACCTATCGTCTTAAGTTGATAGTGATTATATTTAAGCAATATCACATGAGAAAGAGTGCAACAAAATCCCAATATTTTTCAAGTTGGCTTTTTCCGTTGGGTAATTGTACAAAATTTGTGGAATTAGAGAATTTGGCCTACAAAAATATGTCAACTCTACAGCACATAATTATAATATATATACTAATTATAAATAATTATATTAGAACATAATCCCTCATTTCTCTGTCGAAACTAGACTGCAGCTAAGTTTCAAAAATAAAAACGAAACTTGAAAGATAAAAAGTTTACATGAGAAGTACAGTATGAAGCAGATTTTCAATCCAAAGTTGGCAAGTGATCACACGTTTCCTATATGATTGGCCTCATATAGGGTAATTTCACTGTCAGCTTCCAGCAATGTCAAAGACATGAGCAGACTTACAGAGAAGCAGGAACGCTGATGTCTCCAATCGGATCTGCATTGCTGGACCTATAGGACAGATGGGTGCACGAGGGGAGAGAAAAGATGGATGAATGAATGGAGGAGGAGGAATGTGATACAAAATCAATGTGAGAAATATGTCTCAATAAACAAAGCCCTTGCCTCAAGGTTTGCTACCGGTTTAAAGCAAGGTGTCAAAACGAGTAAATTTCAAGTATAAGCAATCAGCTGGACACCTATGACTTACAGGCTCTCAGCACTTTCAATTTTGGGAATCTGTTGGGAGTACTCTTAAAGTTTAATATAAAATCTAATTCCTGAAGCAAAACCATTTAAGAAGCACTGCTCTAAAAGACATCCATTGACTATAGTAGTGTGAGATGAGCCTGTAATTTGATCATTTTTCTGTAGAGCCTATCAGTACATCTATGACACACAAAGTAGAGTAGATCATTCAAGAAAAGCCACAAACTTACAGGAGGGCTTCTGTTCAAGTCTTGTGTGTGACGAAACAGCAATTTAAAACATGCAACAACAAGAGAATCATTCAAGCCTTAGTTTGCTTTTAGCCAATGCAACACAGAAGATCCTGCAACTACAGGAAAAATTGGACATTTATGTAATTGCTATGCAACTACGTACTGCCATCAGACTAGATGGTACTACATTAAAGTCAATCAAATTGTGCTCAAATTTAATATAATATTACTTATTTTATCTGGACGGGACAGTTTATCCCTCATTTTTCACTTTTTATTTTTCAGACATACAGTAGTGACAAAAAGTGATGTCCGGAGGGGATAATTGTTTTTAATGTCCCTACTAAATAAATCATCAAAATATGAGGAAAATATTTAATATTTTTTAAATATGATGGAAGAACAAAACACAACTTGGTTAAGGTATTAATCTGACTAAAATTATTAGGGCCCAAGCCCTGAAAGGGCGAAGGCCCTATTGTTTCCGGAATGATGCTTTTTTTTTTTTTTTGCCTTTTTGCCACGTTTGGGGCCCTTAACATGCTCACAAACTCTTGAAATTTTGCACACACGTCAGAGCCTGCGGCCATCAGTGGCAGGGGGGCTCGACAGCGCCCCCTGGAATGGGGTCCGAAATCTTGGTCCATATATCAAACACGATTGCATGTAATAATATGAAACTCAATATACATATAGATCTCATCGGGCCGAACAACTTTCGTGCTCTAAGTTTTAGAAAAGCCCAACAGGAAGTCGGTTATTATACGTTGTTTGGAAAACGCATACAATGGAATGTGAAATACTCCTCCTAGGGAATTCATCCGATCGCCACCAAACTCGGTGGGAATGAAGTCAAGACATTGAGGATGAATTCTTGCGAACGGATTTTTGATATCTCGAACGGTTTGGCCGTGACGAGGAAACGAATTTATGGCGAATAATGGGACACAGGAAGTGTGTTATAACTTCAGCATACATTAACTGATCTTGATGAAACTTCCGCAGTGTGTTTGTTGTAAGAGGCCGATCACATGGATGTGACTATTGTGAGTCAAAGTTATAGCGCCACCAACTGGCTGCAGGAAGTTTGTCACTTTAAAAATGCTTTGAAGTCACTCTCTTATTTTTACCCGATTTGCTTTAAATTTTATGTGTATAATATAAACACACGGCAGATGTAGACCTGTGGAAGGATTATTGATATCTTAGATACTGTTGCCGTGGCAACGCATCAAACTTTAATATTCTTTTCGGAAGCTTTTGAGACTCTTAGCATGCTTCAAATTGGATGAAACTCGACAGACACATAACACTTATTAGCCAGTAGACATGTGAAAAGTTTCAGAAACGGCGTGGCAGGGGGGCTCAACAGCGCCCCCTTGAACGGGGTCTGAAAACTTGGTCCATATATCAAACACACTTGCATGAATTAATATGAAACTCGGTACACATATAGATCTCATCGGGCCGAACAACTTTCCCTCATCAAGTTTTACGTCAGCCCAACAGGAAGTCGGCTATTATGGGTTGTTTGGAAAACGCTTGCTGTGGAATTTGATGTCCTCCTCCTAGAGAATTCATCCGATCCCCACCAAACTTGGTGTGCATGAGGATGACATTGAGGATGCTAAATTGCGGACGGATTTTTGATATCTCGAACGCTTTGGCAGTGGCGAGGAAACGAATTTATGGCAAGAAAAGAGAAACACGAAGTGGTATAACTTCTGCATACATTAACTGATCTTGATGAAACTTCAGCATCGTGTTCGTGGTAAGAGGCCGATCAGATGGATGCAACTATTGTGAGTCAAAGTTATAGCGCCACCAACTGGCAGCAGGAAGTGTGTCACTTTCAAAATGCTTTTGACAAAAGTGGGGGGGTTAGTTTTACCTACAGTTTAAAAAATCAATACGTATATTGGTCTCATCGAGCCGGACAACTTTCTAATTTACAGTCATTAGCTCCGACCAACAGGAAGTCAGATATTTTAGTTTGAATGTGGATTTCTTTGCAAAATCAGCCTCTGAATTTTTACCCACTACTCTTAAGTGGTTTATTTTATTCCCACCAAACTTTTCCAACATGATGAAAATACATTAAAGATGCTAAATTGTGAACGAATAATACATATCTCAAACGGTTTTGCTATGGCGAGGGATTAAAGTAATGTCAAAAATGGAAACACTTTTTTTTCAATTTCATAATTGTTTAAGTTTAAAAACAGCCAGAATGTTTTTTTAGTCCAAAAAATAAATAAATCATGTCATTCATAGTGCTATACTGCCCTCTTGTGTTCAAAATCAGGTAGGCCTATTGTATCTATATAAAAATATACTAGGTATGTGACGGTGAGAATATTTTACCACCAGTTAATCAACGGGTTAATTAACGTTAATCAATATTGTGGAATATTTTGAGTGTATCATAAAATCAGAATAAGGTAAGACAAGTAATATTTTCTGTCTTTTATTTATATATATATAGGTAACTAAAGGCACCGGGGTGGCGGTGCCACCGGCTTGGGCCCGTAATCGCTGCTCGCAGCTATATTTCTGCTTTTTTTTATTATTAAAAAAAAAATGCATAGAAAAACAAAAAGCTGACAGGAAAAAGCATACATTTACTACAACATAATCAGTTATTAATATTTTGTTGGTTCTCTCTTGTTTTTGCATGTTCATAATTTCTTTCTATGACAGCCTGTCCAAAAATGATGTCCGCACAATTTGGCATGTTTTACTGCGTTATCACAAATAAAACAATTGATTCAAAGCACAACTACAACATGCTTTACAAAAATCATATTTAAATAATATTTGAAAAAAGGGTGAAGATGTCAGTTTTCTTAGGCTGGACATTACTTTTGGCCACTACAGTAATTTTCCTGATTTTTTATATATTTTTTTTTAAGTAAAAGCTAAATTACTATATTAAGTAAAATAAATGTTATTTACTAAAACATCAAAACAACTAAATTCTATAAAAAAAAAACTTACTAAAAATAAAACTACATTTTAAAATACAACTAAATTATAGAATAAAAATATAACTAAATTACTGTTTTAAAATGCAATAAAATAAATTATAAAATAAAAGTTGCTAACATAAAAAATTCCCCATTAACAATTCTAACGATGTTAATGATTAAAAATAAAATAAGTTACTAAAAGGTTGCATGTTAACAATTCGTATCTTCTCAAAATATACTGAATTATATACTGAATTTATCTGATTATTTTAATTACAAACTAATAAAAAAAAATACTCAAAACACATTTTTAATATGGAACAAAATATTGGTGTATAGAGCATCCAGGGTTATTATAGTTAACTGAAACTAAAACCATAAAAACGTACTTTTGTTGCTTTAACTGAAATAAACGTTAAATAAAATAAAATATTTAAAAAAACTCACTTTAATTTAGTTTTAACTTGATGTACAAATACAGCTAAAACTGAAATAAAAAGTAATAAAAAAACAAATAGACATTTTTTGTACAAAAAAAAGTACAATGGAAAATAAAAACTAATTTAAAATTTGAATAAAAACTATAATAGTATTTGAATGATAGTAAAATAACAATGTATCCCACAATGGTTACATAAAAAGTATTCCAAAGAAATGATTACATCAGCGATAACACAATATTTACGCATACCTTAGCAGATTTGAAAACAGATATGTGCGTGGTTGAAGACTTGACTGAACTTCTACCGAAGATCCATCATAGTCCAGTTTTCTATAGAGAACAATTCAAAGCGCTGACTTTAACTTTACACCTCACTGTATTATTCTTAAAACTGCAGCACAGCTGGTTACACAAAAAATGACTCAACGATTCCACAATCTCACTTACACTGACCAGGACGGATAGTTTAAAGCTGATTCGACTGGGTCTTCTGCTGATAATCTCACCGTGTTGTGGTCTCGGGCTTGTGGGTACGCGCGTTCCTGTAGCTGCCAGTCATGGATTGTGCAGTCATAACTCTGAAAGTTGAAGCTTGTAAAGACACACCTGAGCTCCTGTGTGTGTGTGTGTGTGTGTGTGTGTGTGAGAGAGAGAGAGAGAGAGAGAGAGAGAGAGAGAGAGAGAGAGAGAGAGAGAGAGAGAGAGAGAAAGAGAGAGAAGGAAGAAAAGCCCAAAGGCTGTGTGAGAAAAAAGGGATTATGTTGCATTGAAAGTTGATTTATGCTTGTCATGTACAGAATACAGCATTCTGTATGAGATGGAATGATGGGTAGATTCATTGTAGGACACACTCTCTTCACATCAGACTATAGAAATGTGTTTGACAAGAAGCTGAATCTGGAGCAACATGAGTTTACTTGCTTAGATTAAATGCTTTATAGTCTACTACTGCTTTAGAAGGTGTGTCTACTAACAATGCAGTTCTTCGGAAGAAAGAATGCAATGAATGTTTGGGAACGTATTATACTGAATGATACAGGCTAGTGAGAACTTGATTAATAATTCAGGACATCATTGTAAAAATCATTCACTGGGAAAAAGCAAATGCTTTAGATAAAAAGCTTGGTAGTTTCATGCACCTATTTTTAGTGGCTGTCTAACTTGGTGTCCTAAGCAATGAATAATACAAAAATAGTGTTATATAGATGTAAAGTTTTCATTTAGCTGAATATAAACAAAACAGTAGTG
Source organism: Vimba vimba (assembly GCA_022828995.1). Taxonomy (NCBI): domain Eukaryota; kingdom Metazoa; phylum Chordata; class Actinopteri; order Cypriniformes; family Leuciscidae; genus Vimba; species Vimba vimba. The sequence goes on from CM040841.1 coordinate 11,234,709, forward strand.
GCCAAAAGTGATTGGTTTATGTTCAGTTTGATTGTGTTTTAGGGACCGTTTACACAACACCATTTTCAACTAAATACGGAAAACTTTTATGTGTTTTTTTGGCTGTTCATTTACATGACGGCGGCGTTTGGGGGCCTGAAAACGCAAACTTTTTTATCGTTATCGTCTCCATGTAAACTACAAAAATGCGAATTTGTGAAAATGATGACGTCATGCGCATGCGTATAACGTGCTCAGTCTATAGACGCGTAGTGTTTCTTTACAAAGCGACATCCCCACCTACTGGCCAGGCAGCATAATAGCAGTTTTAGTCGTTTTCGCAGATCCGTGTGAACGGTGACCGCTTTGAGAAGTTGTTGTCTGTACATGAAAAACACAAAGGAAAAACGTTTTCGTGTTTAGAACATCGTTGTCATGTAAACGTACCCTCAGTTTGGTTTTGTTCTGTTCCTGTTTGCATGTGTTCCCTGTCATTGTAAGTTACCTTGGTTACTGATTTGAGTTACGCACCTGTTTCGTGTTCTGTTGATTATCTACGGTTTATTTAAGCCCTTAGTTCCTTCTGTTCATTGTTCGGTGTCGTCTTTACTTTGAGTGTGTTCATGCTCTTTTGTATTTCTGTGTATTCTCCTGCATTTTGGTTTAATCATTAAAAACTTGGTAGAATTAGTACTTCCTTGTGTGTGTTGACTAGAACACACCAAAAAACCTGACATGGAGGGGATATTTGTTTTTAATGGCCCTACAGGTTTGATTCAACCATCAAAATATGACGAAAATATTTGATTAAATATGAGGGAAAAACAAAACACTAAACTTGATTAAGGTATTTATCTGACAAAATTCAAGGCAAACTACTGCTACAGGTTTTATTTTACTATGCAAAAATTTGGAGAAAGATTTGTTTTTTTAAAGAAATGAAGGCAAGACACTACAGGCAAATCCATATATATATTAGGCAATGTTAAATTACATTTAAAAAAACAAAACAAAAACAAATTCTTTTAGACTAGTGAAAATTTACAAAATGGATTTCTTTTTTGTTTGTTTTTTTTTCTTTCTTTTTTTTTTTTTTTTTACAGAAGGGTGTGTATAACATTCTACTGACCTTTACAACATTTCATTCCTAATTATATGGTGAAAATGTTTATTTTTTTCTGGCTGATGACAGTATTTTTATTTATTTATGGGTGATAAAAACAGATTGCCTATCTAAAATCCCCTCTGTAAAAACCTTTAACTCTAAAATATCAACAATAGAATTATGAACCTGGCTTTATCCAATGTTCAGATTTCTATTCTGGAAATGTATGCATAGTATTTAGTGTATATTTAATTATATTGAACAATATGGTGATATCTATTTTAATATATATTTTTTTTAAAAATCCTATTCACCTGCTGTCTTTTTCAGCAAGCCCACTTAACAGTAAATATATTTATAATTAAATTTTTAATTACAATTTTTAATAAGACATACGACACTTTCATGTCTATTTAAATGTATATATATAAATCTCAACAAATAAGCCCTTTCAGTTTTTTATTGTGCTTTTAAAAGTGTCTGTAAAGGAAGACAAGAATTTTCTTAAAGGTTAAAGGTCAGCCCAGGGCAAGAGAAAACCACTATTAGGTGTCCTTTTCAAACTTTTGCCATTTCTCTGAAGTCATATTATTTGCAAACGCAACAAATTCCCCTGAAAGGCACTTGAACAGTTTACTTGATACAAAGAGTATTTATTCAAAAAAGGGGGTTTTTTTTGTTGTTGTTTTTTGTTTTTTTGTTTTTTAAAGGAGATATGAACTTCTAACTTATTTTGCATGGATTGCTGCAAACATTTTTGGTTACAGATGCCATTAGAAATACCTATTTTCCACAGCCATGAGTGTCTTCATCTGTGTACATAACTATCATAACATATCAATCAAAAAGTAACATTTCTTTATAGGGGTAAAAGCAGTTTTAAGGCACATTTAAGACAAGAATCTCTTGAACATCATCTTCTTTATTGCTACAAATTATTACCCGAATATAATTTACGCCAGTGGCTATGTACCGATACTGATAAACACAGCGTATCTTGGCTACAAATCACAGAGATGCATTTTTAAACTTTTTAAAGGATTTTTATGATCTCAAAGTCAACAGCTGTGGTTAGCAACCACATACCAACCAGGCCAATACATATCTCTCTCTCTCTCTCTCTCTCTCTCTCTCTCTCTCTCTCTCTCTCTCTCTCTCTCTCTCTCTCTCATCACCTTGAGGGTGTTTTTGGCATCTGTAGATGTTTACAGACCCAGACAAAATGCAAATGTATCAATCAAAAATCTTTGGAGCAAATCTTCAGCAACTCTGCCATGTTTGGAATGGCAGTTAAGGTATTAAATAAAGGCACTGATTTGTCCTATTCAATTTATTATATGTATAGATATATATTCAATGCAATAAGGTAATGTTGACCAGGGCTACAGCGCAAATTTGCTTAAATGCAAATCATCACAACATTAATCAGATTACATATCCAACTTGCAGTGAGTTTATTAGTCTTAATCGCCGCTTTGTTGTTTGTTTGCCATCTTGCAGTTAGTCAGTTATTTGAAGATGCCGTCTGGAATAAGTTAAAAGGTTTTAGATATTTTATGAGACATGATTCTCTCATCTTTTTTAATGCTAAAGCACTTTGGATTACCAGATCACACTTCCACAACAAATCAAAACAGATCCGAGTATGAAGGATTTGTCTAAGGATGTGTCTAATCTTGTGTTAAAGAAAAATTCACTGCTATGAAAAGACAAAAAAAACAAAACATCTGATAAATGCATTTGACTGTAAACATTAATCAATTTGGAGGAAAAAACAATAATATGCTTAGTGTTGTAACATGTAGATCTACACTGTAAACAATTTCAACCTATTTCAGCTTAAAGACTTTCAGTTTTAAAAACTCAAATAGTTGCAAGTCAATTCAACTTAAATTATATTAAACTGATTTTAAAAAATCAAGTTGAATCACGTATAACTTATTTAAAAAAGTTGAAATTGCTTAAATTATTTTAAGTTAATGTACTTTTTTTTTTTTACAGTGTATTGTTCTCAGCTTTCCTCAGTCTGCTTTATATGATTAAAGTAATATTTAGATAATATTTTTCATGTTATTAAAATGCATTAAATTAAATTAAAAATGCTATTTTTTATATAATAAAAATACTTTAAAAAATCAAATTGTATTATTTATTTAATTTTTACTGTTATGAGACTAAGGCTAGTTATCACATTTTTATTTTTTAAATCACATTTTTGTATAAATATTAAAATCTTTAGTACAGAAGCTACTGAA
>CM040841.1:11243047-11300547 GCA_022828995.1 Vimba vimba
ATCCTTCATAGCACTGAGGTGTATTTAAACATCACTTATATCCTGACCGTATGCTGTCGGTTCGTTAAAATGAATAAGATTTAATACGGAAGATAAAATAACTATTAAAAAATAACTAAGAAATTATGAAAATTATACATTATTGTTCAAAAGAATAAGTCTCTTTTGCTCACCAAGGTTTTGTTTGATCAAAAATACAGTAAAAATAATAATATTGTGAAATATTATTACAATTTAAAATAAATGTTTTCTATTTGAATATATTTTAAAATGTAATTTATTCTTGTAATGCAAAGCTGAATTTTCAGCATCATTGCTCCAGTCTTCAGTGTCACATGATCCTTCAGAAATCATTCTAATATGCTGATTTGCTGCTCAAGAAACATTTCTGATAATTATCTTATTTCTTCTTATTTGTAATGTTGGAATAATCCTTATTATTATGTTGAAAACAGCTGTTTATTATTTTTGTGGAAACAGTGATAAAAAAAATGTCAGGATTTTTTGATGAATAGAAAGTTCTTTACTGTCAAGTTTGATCAATTTAATGCTTCATTGCTAAACAAGTATTAATTTCTTATTACATTTTTTTTACTGACCAAAACATTTGAATGGCGGTGTAAATAAATTTGATAAAATAAATATATTAAATTAACAATTTTGTGCATTATTATATGTAACTTACTTTTGTTTTATTTTATTATTATTTTATATTGATAGTATTATAATTACAGATATATAAAAATGATTTCACAATTCAATTAGCCTATAAAATATACTAATGAATGATAGACCAATATATGGGCAAAGACGACATCTAATAAGCCATACCTGGGGGAATGAAGAGTGTCCCCTTTATCCCGCGCTCTGCGACTTCAACCCTCTGGACATCAGGAGCCAAATACCAGCGTTCAGCAGTAGCTGATGTGAGGGGTGTGCGATGCTTGAAGCCCTTAGCAAGGTGTCCTTCATGCACAGAAAACACCACTTTAACTGGTGTCTGGACATTGTTCTTCTTAAATCTGTCAATTCAAATCAAGATACGCTAAATGAGCTTTTACGGCACATTTACACGGGCGAAATCCAGTCATTTCCATAGATATTCATGTGACGGCGTAAGATTTCCGAGCGCAGATTTCGATTTTCTCTTGAGGCCAGGTGAGTAAGGTTTACCTGCAAAGCTCTTACTGACCTACGTCCGATAAACACGGCTCACACAGAAGTCACTTTCAAACCAAACATCTTTCAGTTGGTCAACATGGTGAACCTGTTGAAAAATCTGCGAGGGGAAATCATTTGCCGCACATGAAATTCCAAAAAACGTGGATTCCTATTTTAATGAATGGATTTCTCCAGAGAAAATTCAATAAATGTAATCTTTATGACACAATTCTCATTTTGTTTTTCCTCAGAAAATAAATAAATAATAGCATACAGTTTTTGGAACGACATTTGGGGACTTAACAATGACAGAATTTTCATTTTATGGTGAACTGTCCCTTTAAATAATGAGTTCACTCATGCAATAAAAAGGTGGTGCAGTTGTTTATCTCTTTATCTTTCTCTTGATTTACTTACAGGCGACCTGGTTTACTTTCAGGAACAGGTCTCATACTCCACAGCAGAGCCATAGCTTCAACTCCCTCAAATGTCCCACCAAGACTTTTATCTCTGGAAACTGTGTAATAATAATTCAGTGAACCCATTATGATTAAAAAATGCGTCAAAAGACACAAACGTGTATTTGTATATGAGTTTAAAATGAAGTACTGTACCCTTAACGGTCCCTGAAGAGTCACTGGTGTAGTGGCCGAACGCTTCCCAATCGTCTCCATCGTCAGAGTGAATCAGCGCGTGAAGAGTGATTTTGGAATCGACAGGCAAGTGCTGAACTTCCACCTCAAATTTTTCATCAACCAAGCAAGTTGAAGGATGAACAGAAAGTAAAGGACTCGAATCTGTCTTGGCCATTTTATACCTTTAAAGTTGAAACTGGAATCGCTAAATATGTCAAAGGCTTTTATAAGACGTTTAACCTGGTTATTGTCCTATAGGGTCCCAGTCCACACAGACAACTCCATATATGGTTTGTTCTAAAGCTCTTCGATAAACATTAAGCCCATAAAAACTTGAACGGTTATTGAGACTGATGATAAATGCCTTATATAGGCTAGATAGTTTGACCAAAGTGACAGGATATCTATCATAAAAGATTAATTTTAGAACACTGACCTAAGATGTACAATATAATCAGGTCTGTATAGAAAAAAAGGGAAATTCATTTATAAGTTGTTCTAGTTTTGTCATGGGGAAATTGTTTATTATTGACTGTCAGGCCTAAAACAAATAAATTAAACTCAAATAATTGACAACACATTTGTTAACTGAATATTGGCTACGTTCTGTACTGTAGATGTAATATTTATATAAATTGTATTATTATGGTGATTTTTGTGATTTATTGGGATTTTTCTTAGTTTTTTCTGCAATTTGGGGTATAGTTGGTTAGAAAAAACTAACCAACTATACCACTAGGAAAATTTTAAACTAGGAATAAAATACCAGGTGTAATCATGAAAGATGGATTGATATTCTGTTCATTGAAACAGCTCAATGCAACTATCACTGCTTTTCTTTCAAATATAGAAAGTATGCTTTACTACAATATTCATAGTTTGTACACTTATTTTTTATTGATATTTATTTTATTGTTGATTTGTGTGCTACTTTCCACTGATCTTTGTCTATCAGTCTGTAAACAGTTAAAATGTTATCAAAAAACTGTCACATTTACCGTCACAAAGTCTGTCATTCTCGGAAGATATGACATTTTTATGGAAGCTAAAAAAAAACATACTTTAGCAAATCTTAAAGGAGAAGTTCACTTTTAAATCTAATCTAATCTAATCACCCTCATGTTGTTTCAAACCTGTATGAATTTCTTTCTTCTGCTGAACAGAAAGGAAGATATTTAGAAGAATATCAGTAACCAGGCAGTTTTTGGGTCCCAATGACTTCCATAGTAGGAAAAAAATATACTATGGAAGTCAATGGGACCCAAAAACTGTCTGGTTACTGATAATCTTCTAAATATCTTCCTTTCTGTTCAGCAGAAGAAAGAAATTCATACAGGTTTGAAACAACATGAGGGTGAGTATATGATGACAATTTTCATTTTAAAAGTGAACTTCTCCTTTAATTATGACATTAAAAGTTGAAATAATGGCATACTAAGTCACAATTATGACAAATGTCGAAATTATGAAATAAAGTCGAAATTGACATACTAAGTCGAGACTCATGCCTCACTCAAATTATGAGACTCATGCCAGCATAATGAGATAAAAAAAAATCTAAATGATTACTTTCTGTCATACAATTTTTTGTCATAGTATGTCATAATTTAGATTTTTTTATCTCATAATTTTGACTTTTCATCTCATAAATTTCATCTTCTCATGTCATTATTATGATTTACAGAAGCATGATTTTTCTTATGTGGGAGAAATGGGCTTCCATAAATTTTAATTAAAAATTACAATTTCAAAAAAAAAAAAAAATGAAGCAAGGATGAATCATTCACAATAAGATCAAGATGCATTTAGAAAATAGATACCGACTTTCATCCTTACAGACAACTACAGTGAAACCAATTTTATTGTATTAGTGGAACATTTTAATAAATGATAAAACAAAACAACAAAACAACATAACAAGGATTGTCTGAACAGGCAAATGGTAGCTTTTAGTTATCAATATTTGCCAGGATAATAGAACAAACACATATAAACAGTTAACACAGCAGGAATGTACAAATGTGATCAATTGTAGCGTAGGTCCTCAACATTTTTCTTGAGACTTTTTTTCCCCTCAGAAAATATATAGAATTCTGACGTTTTTCTCGCAATTGCAAGTTTATATGTCGCAATTTTGAGTTTTTTTCTCCGAATTGTGAGATATAAACCCACAATTGCGAAGAGAAAAGTCAGAATTGTGAGATAAAAATTCACAACTGCAAGAGAAAAAAAGTCTGAATTATATCGATTTTCTATTTTTATAAATGTTCAATTCAAATTATCGATTCTTATTTTAATTTTTTCGTGGCGGAAACCAGCTTCCACAAATACAGTAACTACTCTTAAAAACAGCTGATAGCACCGCATTCAATGTACATATTGACAAATACAACTTAAATATAAGTTAAACATAAATCACACTATCAAATAGGTAGTTAAAATATTGAATATGCAGTGGTAAATCTGCCTTGGAATGCAGGTTGTGACATCATAATAATGTTTCTTCAGTGAACTGACTCATGGTGCACCTCCAGCGAATATGAGCTCCAGCGCCGCTTGGATGTCTCCGCCTGTGGCCTGCAGGGCTCTCAGGATGAGCTCCTCATCACGGATGCCCATGTCCCGCAGCTGCTGGAGCTGCGACTGCCACTGATTCTACACACAGTATGAAAGAGAGTCACTCCAGAATCAGCAACATCACTTTGTGTGTTCACACTTGTTTGGTTCACTTGGTTTTTTTGATCCGGACCAAAACAGAAAATGATACATGATTCAGTCCTGGTTCGCTCAGCATTCACACAGTGATTTTTAGGACCGAACCTAAAGATACAAAACAAAAAAAATGGCTTTTATGATGTTTTTTTTTTTATATATACTTGCCAAACATCCAAAACAATGTTGCGATAAATGCTCTTGTTGTATGTGCGTATGATGGTATTTTGACCAGCTGTGAACTTCTGAAGAGCTTATAAAATGTGTAAAGGAGTCAAAACATTGTTGCAGATGGCAGCGTTCACACTTATTCAAATTAACCGCACTAACAGAGAAATCGCACCAGAGATCATTTTAATCAAACCAAACCTGGCAAGTGTGAACACAATCTAAATCTTTCAAAAAGATTCAATCATATTGTGTTCGGACCTTAAAGCATAGAAGATGCGTGCAAAACAAGCTGTGCTGGCAGTCTTTGGAAGCAGTTTTGGGGGTAACAATAGTAATAATCAGATTACGTTTTTCAAGTAACTAGTAAAGTAATGCATTCATTTTAAATGTACAACAAAATATCGAGGCGAATGAATGGTATGTCCGAATTCTCAGTATTCATAAAACAGTAGGCAAGAAATCCCCGGATGGCCCAGATTCTGAAGCACTCATCGATGGATGCTTTTCTATCCCAGCCTTCCCAGGAGGCCACGGGAGAGGATACATCATAATCGAACATCTCAGAGATCAGCGAATCGGGTGTTTTCAAATGTGAGTAAACACGGTGCCTTGTGTTAACCCTCTGGGGTCTGAGGTGTTTTCGGGGCCCTTGAGATGTTTTGACATGACCTGACATTTGTGCTTATTTCAGCTACTTACAACATACTATTGGCCAACATGTAATTTTGTTGCATTCAGCATTTTTAATGACCGCACAGATTGGTCTCTCTGTGAAGATCCCATTTCTTCATGAAAGGGAACTATTCTTTTAGCGCTCGTCAAGATCTTATTGAAATTAAGTACCTAATCAGTGAGTATGCGGTTTCGAATGCAGCCAGAGTGTTGAACTTTCTTCTCATGCATCCTATTCTTCTGCGTTTCAGAATGGCAGCACAGCTGAAAGGTTTGTTTGACCAGCGCCCTCTACTGTTCAGGTGTGAATTTGCTTTTCCTTCAGCCTGAGGCTTATTCAGTTCACTTTTAACACTTGCCAAAAATAGAACTTTTGTAAAACAAGCAGGCCCAGACCAGGTAAGAAAAAATAACACAACAGTAACATAGCGCATTACTTTCCATAAAATGCAATTAGTTACTTTTTTAGGGAGTAACACCATATTGTAACGCATTACTTTTAAAAGTAACTTCCCCCAACACTATTTGAACATCTCTATTTTAGATGTTTGAAGTTCTGTAATAATGATGCTGGTCTAAATCGGCACTGGATCTCTGGTGGTTACTCACATGTAAGCTGGACATGCTGGAGACCTGCAGGGCCTGCTGCAGTGCCTGGTTAAACAGGTCGTTTGTTATAGGAGTGCCTGCAGGAATAGGGGACACTCCTGAAGAGGGACCCTGTCACAGACAAAGATATGTTTGTTCTTTTATTAATGTGTGCAAATCTCAAACATATTGGAAACATGTTTCCACCATGGAATAAAAAATTAAAAAGGTAATTGTGACTTTTTAGCTCACAATTCTGTCTTTTTCCACTTGCAATTCAGACTTGCTATAAGTTGTTTCTATCCCACATTTCTGATGCAATTGTGAGATATAAAGTCTGAATTGCAAGGTATAAACTCGCAATTACTCGAAATTACCATTTTATTTTTTTTTATTCTGTGGCAGACATAAGCTTTTATACAAACAAAACACAAACACAACAAACTTGAATTAAAATTCCAACAATTATCCATTAGTTTATATATATATATATATATATATATATATATATATATATATACAGGTCCTTCTCAATAAATTAGCATATTGTGATAAAGTTCATTATTTTCCATAATGTAATGATAAAAATTAAACTTTCATATATTTTAGATTCATTGCACACCAACTGAAATATTTCAGGTCTTTTATTGTTTTAATACTGATGATTTTGGCATACAGCTCATGAAAACCCAAAATTCCTATCTCAATAAATTAGCATATTTCATCCGACCAATAAAAGAAAAGTGTTTAATACAAAAAAAGTCAACCTTCAAATAATTATGTTCAGTTATGCACTCAATACTTGGTCGGGAATCCTTTTGCAGAAATGACTGCTTCAATGCGGCGTGGCATGGAGGCAATCAGCCTGTGGCACTGCTGAGGTGTTATGGAGGCCCAGGATGCTTCGATAGCGGCCTTAAGCTCATCCAGAGTGTTGGGTCTTGCGTCTCTCAACTTTCTCTTCACAATATCCCACAGATTCTCTATGGGGTTCAGGTCAGGAGAGTTGGCAGGCCAATTGAGCACAGTAATACCATGGTCAGTAAACCATTTACCAGTGGTTTTGGCACTGTGAGCAGGTGCCAGGTTGTGCTGAAAAATGAAATCTTCATCTCCATAAAGCTTTTCAGCAGATGGAAGCATGAAGTGCTCCAAAATCTCCTGATAGCTAGCTGCATTGACCCTGCCCTTGATAAAACACAGTGGACCAACACCAGCAGCTGACATGGCACCCCAGACCATCACTGACTGTGGGTACTTGACACTGGACTTCAGGCATTTTGGCATTTCCTTCTCCCCAGTCTTCCTCCAGACTCTGGCACCTTGATTTCCGAATGACATGCAAAATTTGTCCAAAAGTCCAGTGCTGCTTCTCTGTAGCCCAGGTCAGGCGCTTCTGCCGCTGTTTCTGGTTCAAAAGTGGCTTGACCTGGGGAATGCGGCACCTGTAGCCCATTTCCTGCACACGCCTGTGCACGGTGGCTCTGGATGTTTCTACTCCAGACTCAGTCCACTGCTTCCGCAGGTCCCCCAAGGTCTGGAATCGGTCCTTCTCCACAATCTTCCTCAGGGTCCGGTCACCTCTTCTCGTTGTGCAGCGTTTTTTGCCACACTTTTTCCTTCCCACAGACTTCCCACTGAGGTGCCTTGATACAGCACTCTGGGAACAGCCTATTCGTTCAGAAATTTCTTTCTGTGTCTTACCCTCTTGCTTGAGGGTGTCAATGATGGCCTTCTGGTCAGCAGTCTTACCCATGATTGCGGTTTTGAGATATGAACCAGGCTGGGAGTTTTTAAAAGCCTCAGGAATCTTTTTCAGGTGTTTAGAGTTAATTAGTTGATTCAGATGATTAGGTTAATAGCTCGTTTAGAGAACCTTTTCATGATATGCTAATTTATTGAGAAACATAATTATTTGAAGGTTGACTTTTTTTGTATTAAAAACACTTTTCTTTTATTGGTCGGATGAAATATGCTAATTTATTGAGATAGGAATTTTGGGTTTTCATGAGCTGTATGCCAAAATCATCAGTATTAAAACAATAAAAGACCTGAAATATTTCAGTTGGTGTGCAATGAATCTAAAATATATGAAAGTTTAATTTTTATCATTACATTATGGAAAATAATGAACTTTATCACAATATGCTAATTTATTGAGAAGGACCTGTATATATATATATATATATATATATATATATATATATATATATATATATATATATATATATATATATACACTGCTCAAAAAAATTAAAGGAACACTTTGAAAACACATCAGATCTCAATGGGGAAAAATATCATGCTGGATATCTATACTAATATGGACTGGGTAATGTGTTATGAACGAAAGGATGCCACATCGTTTGATGGAAATGAAAATAATCAACCTACAGAGGATTGAATTCAAAGACACCCCGGAAATCTAAGTGAAAAAATGATGCAGCAGGCTTGTCAATTTTGCTGAAATTTCATTGCAGCAACTCAAAATGGTTCTCAGTAGTTTGTATGGCCCCCACGTGCTTGTATGCATGCCTGACAACGTCGGGACATGCTCCTACTGAGACGACGGATGGTGTCCTGGGGTATTTCCTCCCAGATCTGGACCAGCGCATCACTGAGCTCCTGGACAGTCTGAGGTGCAACCAGGTGATGTCTGATGGACCGAAACACAATGTCCCAGAGGTGTTCTATTGGATGTAGGTCAGGTGAGCGTGGTGGCCCTTCAATGGTATCATTCCTTCATCCTCCAGGAACTGCCTGCATGCTCTCGCCACATGAGGCCGGGCATTGTTGTTCACCAGGAGGAACCCAGGACCCACTGCACCAGCATAGGGTCTGACAATGGATCCAAGGATTTCATCCCAATACCTAATGGCAGTCAGGGTGCCATTGTCTAGCCTGCAGAGGTCTGTGCGTCCCTCCATGGATATGCCTCCCCAGACCCTCACTGACCCACCACCAAAACCGGTCATGCTGAACAATGTTACAGGCAGCATAACATTCTCCACGGCTTCTCCAGACCCTTTCCTGTCTGTCACGTGCTCAGGGTGAACCTGCTCTCATTTGTGAAAACCACAGGGCACCAGTGGCGGACCTGCCAATTCTGGTGTTCAATGGGAAATGCCAATCGAGCTCCCTGGTGCTGGGCAGTGAGCACAGGGCCCACTAGAAGACGTCATGAAGTCTGTTTCTGATTGTTTGGTCAGAGACATTCACACCAGTGGCCTGATGGAGGTCATTTTGTAGGGTTCTGGCAGTGTTCATCATGTTCCTCCTCGCACAAAGGAGCAGATACCGGTCCTGCTGATGGGTTAAGGACCTTCTACGGCCCTGTCCAGCTCTCCTAGAGTAGCTGTCTGTCTTCCTGGAATCTCCTCCATGCTCTTGAGACTGTGCTGGGAGACACAGCAAACCTTCTGGCAATGGCACGTATTGATGAGCCATCCTGAAGGAGCTGGACTGCCTGCGCAACCTCTGTAGGGTCCAGGTATCGCCTCATGCTACCAGTAGTGACACTGACCCTAGCCAAATGCAAAACTGGTGAAAAAAGTCTGAAAAGATGAGTAGGGAAAAAATGTCAGTGGCCTCCACCTGTAAAACCATTCCTGTTTTGGGGGTTGTCTCACTGTTGCCCATCTAGTGCACCTGCTGTTAATTTCATTAACACTAAAGCAGCAGAAACTGATTACCAACCCCCTCTGTTACTTAACTGACCAGATCAATATCCCAGGAGTTTAACTGACTTGATGTTATTCTCTGATTAAAAAGTGTTCCCTTTATTTTTTTGAGCAGTGTATATATATATATATATATATATATATATATATATATATATATATATATATGTTGGAGCCATTATGTTAATATGTATTTTTTCTTTGTGACACTAGAGGGCGTATTAGTATTTGTGTATATTTAAGGTGATGATGAGTGACAGGTGCGGGGATTGAAGGTCAAACAAACTTTTTGACCGTGCCGTGTTTGAGAGTCATGTTTTGTACAAGACTGCTTATACCAATACAGTTTGTTAGCAATATACATTTTTGTTTGTTTTATTTGTTATTTGCAATGTCAAAATGGACAATAAATGGATTTGGCATATTCGAATATTGAGAAGGTATGGACAATGAATATTTTATACCTCAAGACAAAACACGCGTCAGAAACAGACTAAGCAATCTGCGTCCCTACAATTTAAGTCAAAAAGTTTGACCGAATGAGCCTGGATGAGCCTTACAGCGATTGAAGCAGATCGAATTGGACTACTACAGGAAAAGTCAGCTGATCTGATGTCGGATGATGCTCATTCATGACGGTTTCGTTTGATGGATTTATTATATTGTGGATTATTGTTTGGATTGACCGCGGATTTCGAAGGACAACAAACTCGCACGTGCAAGAGAAAACAGCGCACACGAACGCCAAAATCTTCAGCCTTCAGCATATGGAACTGAGGTATGAAAGTGCTTTCAATTGAGCTCGGGTTGAATGGCCATATATAAAACAGTGTGCACACAAACAAACAAAGACAAATCCAATGCGCATTGGTGGTAAAAAACAAACAAAAAAAAAACAAAGAGTTGAACTGTTTGTGAAACGAAGAACTGAACTGTTTGTGAAATGCTTGTGTTTGCCCGTGTTTATAGTCTTTGATGTTTTGGTTGTAAAATATGCAGTAAGTAAAGGTTTAAAATGGCGGATGAAAATGAGTTTCGTGGTTCTGAAATCGAGCAAAATGTGGCTCAGACTCAGAAAGCAGAGGGTGAAAATGTTGAATTGTCCGTACGAAAACGAGAGGTTAAGCTTACTGCAAAAGGGTTAATGGCAAAACTCGATATTTTACAGAAACAAAGAATGTCAAAATTTGACAAAGCATCCCAAATGAAAAAGACAATACAAGAGTTAATGGGTAATAGAGAATATGAAAATGAGGTCAAAGGTATGTTTGAAAAGTTTGAAACGCAATGCAAAGAAGCAAAAGAGGCACACGAGTCTTTGATTGTTTTATTGCCTGATGAAGAGAAAGACCGGCATGAAACATGGGTCAAAGCAAAAATGATATGGGTTGTGGAATTCAAGCACTGTGGTATATAAATGGTTGGAGAAGCTACATGAGGAATGTGAGCGTGCTGCCAGTGAAATTGAACCCAATGATAGCATTTCGAATGTTGAAACGCGGGTTAGCGGTCGCACTTCAAGCCACAAAAGTAGCCGCCACAGTTCGTGCTCCAGCAAATCTAATGCCTCTGTGCATCATGCGCGCATTCAGCTTGAAGCAGAAAAAGCCGCTCTTGTTGCTCAAGCTGAGTCTTTACAAGTTAAGCATGATATTGAGCAACAGTTGGAAATGTTACAGAAGCGTAAGGAACGAACCGATATTGATGCAAAAATCGCTGCATCCAATGCAAAGATATCTGTGCTCAGGACTTATGAACAACAAGCAAACAGCATCGCAACAGATGGGATGGAATCCTATGTCAGCAAACAGGCAAAACGAGCAACTGCATCTCTTCATCCAGATGTTGAGAGACCGGCAAGGTCTATTTTGCAAAGCAGCGTAGGTGCTACCTCACCACCAACAACATCTCATTTACAGCATCCTGTCTTCAAGACCCAGAATAGACGAGAGAAGATCTGATTTCACACCGAGTATGCTCCAAAAACATCAAGAAATAACAGAGTTGTTAATTCAGCAGCAAAAGTCTCAACATTTACCACCACGTGAGATTCCAGTGTTTGAAGGGGATCCATTGCAATTCAGTTTGTTCATTAAAGCGTTTAAACATTGTATGGAGGAAAAAACAAATAACAAGGGTGATTGCTTGTATTCCCTTGAAAGATACACAAGAGGATGCCCAAGAGAAATTGTTCGTAGCTGTATGAATATGGCGCCTGAAAGAGGTTATGATACAGCTAAAACTATGCTTAAACAGCAGTTTGGAGAAGATTATTTTGTTTCTGCTGCATATATGGAGAAGGTGCTTGGATGGCCAATGATCAGGTATGAAGATACCACAGCTCTTCAAGATTATGCACTCTTTTTACGTGGGTGTTGCAATGCTATGGCAGATCTAGAGTATATGCAAGAACTGGACATGCCAACAAACATGCAAACAGTAATTCTAAAGCTTCCATTTAAAAGTGGAGAACAGCTGCATGTGATATCATGGAAAGACAGAAAAGAAGAGCCAAATTTAGTGATGTTGTCAACTTCATTGAATACCAAGTTAAAATCATTTCTGATCCAATATTTGGGTCCATTCAACATGTAGAGATGAAGACAACTGGTAAACCGAAGGGTGTCTACAAATGGAAGTCACAATCCCAGTCAAAGCCAAAATTAAAAGGGGATAGTTTTGCTACCAATGTTACCAACGTTAACAAACCCATTGTTTGTAAAATCCAAAGGGTAAATGCTGAACATCCAATCAGGCAATTCAAGAGTAACTCCACCACTTGTTTGTTTTGTTCACAAGGTCATTCTTTGGATGAATGTAAAGAGTTTGAGAAGAAGAAACATAGGGAAAAAGTCAACTTTATAAAGGAAAAAGCTGTCTGTTTTGGTTGCTTACATGTTGGCCACATGAGCAAAGAATGTAAAAGGCGCTTAACTTGCAAAGTGTGCAACCAGAAACATCCCAGTGTTCTTCACATTCATTTCAAAGAGCTCAAGGTTGATAAAGCTGTCAACACAAACTATGAACAGTATGTAGAACCAACTATCAACAACACGCTGGTACCTGCCCAAACATGTGGTCATATAGGGGCCGGGAGTGGCAGTGGTATCTTACCTATCCTTCCAGTCCAGGTAAAGTCTGCAAAGAGCAACCAAGTTATTCAGACCTATGCATTTCTGGACACAGGCAGTACCTCTACTTTTTGTTCAGAAAGTTTGATGAGGAAGCTGCACCTGAATGGACGAAAGACAAACATTTGTTTGCTTACTATGAGTCCCAAAACAACAGTCTCAAGCTATGTGGTAAACAACTTGGAGATTTCAAGTCTTGATGGTAATACTTTTTATGAATTACCAGACGTGTACACACAGAAACAAATGCCTGTAAACCAAACTAACATGGTCAATCAGGAAGACCTAACCAAGTGGCCATATCTTCATGGTATTCACATTCCGCACATTCAAGCTGAAGTGGAGTTGTTGATAGGTACCAACGCCTCCAAATTACTTGAACCGTGGGAAGTAGTAAATAGTCAGGGAGATGGTCCCTATGCCATACGAACCCTATTGGGGTGGGTCGTCAATGGTTCTCTAGGCAGTTATCAAAATGAACAACATACTGCTAGAGTAAATAGGATCTCTGTTGAAACCTTGGAGTTGCTATTGGAAAAGCAATACCAGCATGATTTCAATGAAAAAATGTCAGAGGACAAAGAAGAAATGTCCAGAGAGGAGGCAAAGTTCATGGAAATCATGGAGAAATCCTTGAGCTTCAAAGATGGACATTATAGTTTGAAGTTACCTTTCAAAAACAAAGATGTTGTTATGTCTAACAATCTTAACATTGCCAAACAGCATCTTGTGGGGATAAAAAGAAAGTTTGAAAGGAATGTAAAATTTCAACAAGAATATACAGACTTTGTCAATGATATGATTATCCAAGGCTATGCTGAGAAAGTACCAGAGCATCAATTGGATCGATGTGACGGTAAAGTTTGGTACATTCCACATCATGGTGTGTACCACCCTCGTAAAGCCAAGTTACGAGTGGTATTTGACTGTGGAGCAAAATACCAAGGCACATCTTTAAACGATCAACTACTACAAGGCCCAAACCTCACAAGTTCTTTAATTGGAGTTCTTCTGAGGTTCAGACAGGAACTTGTTGCTTTCATGACTGACATTAGAGCAATGTTTTACCAAGTCAAAGTGAGAGAGGAAGACAAAGACTTTCTTCGCTTCCTGTGGTGGACAGGTGGAGATGTTACCCAGGATGTTGCTGTCTTACGAATGACTGTTCATTTATTTGGAGCAGTTTCATCCCCGAGCTGCGCATGTTTCGCTCTCAGGAGAACTGCAAAAGACAATCAACACTGCTTAAATGAAGAGGTCATTGACACTGTGTATAAGAACTTCTACATGGATGATTGCTTAAAAAGCTTATCTACAGAGTATGAAGAAATCCAGATGGTCAAAGACCTGACCACTCTATGTCAAAAGGGAGGCTTCCATCTAACACAATGGGTCAGTAATAGCCGTAAAGTCTTACAGTCCATTGTAGAAAGAGAGAGATCAAAGAATCTAACTGAGCTAGAGCTGAAACAACTAATCGATTTAATCGATTAAAATCGATTATTAAAATAGTTGTCAACTAATTTAGTCATCGATTAGTTGCTAAATAACTTTTATTTGCCGTAAGCGGCTCATTTTATTTGCCGTAAGCGGCTCATTTCGTGCATATTTTAAATCTGCGGTGACCAAAGTGTGGCAGTAATGAGCCACCGGAGGTTTTACTCAGCCAGTACAGCAGGAAAAGTAGCGAATAGCCAATAGCTGGCCTTGTTTTATGTCACATGCTTCCCGCACAGCGTCTGTGCAGCATTCAGCGAGATGGCGGAGGCAGGCGGCAGTGGAGCTTGAGAAAGAAAAAGAAAAAAGCGGAAGATAAAACTAATCGAACGAAGCAGCATTCGGCAGTTTAGGATATCGCACAAGATTTGTCAACAAAGAAAACATTTCATCACTTTTTTTCGACACCATCGTATCAATTGATTTTGATTAATATGCGCAAGGGAGAGAGAGAGCAAGACAGAGCTCGGGTGAGTGCGCGCGCGCGGCCGGGGCTCTCTCTCTGTCTCTGCTCATTCTTATATATGCCCTGTCAAGCTGACAGGACTTAAAAACACATGCAAATGATACACTTTGTTTCACTCTATGATGGTTAAACTCTGCAATTAATTATTTTTTCTCGGAACTAATGTTTTGGTAGGAACGAAAGTTTACATCGTATGTTTCTCCGGAATCAGCCAGCGCGAAGGACGTCTGTATTCCGATTGGTTGCTGGCGTTTGCCGCTGAACCGCGTCATAGCTTATTACCATAAAGTTGAGCTACTTTCAACTTTCTAATTGATTTCACAGCATAAGCTATAAAGCTGTTTCCCAGGTATAAGCTGTGTGTTTACAGGAAATAAATAAATAAAATGCAATTTACTGCAACTGTATTCTGTTTTATTCTTATTCTTCGTGAAAATATGTTCTGCAAGATTCATTAATAAGCTTTGTTCGGGATGTTAAACTACTTTAGGAGCCCAAAGGACTGCCATGGTGAAAACATTATTTGAAATCTCCTTGTGAAATTTGCTAGAGTACATATGGGTCAGTGTTTTGATTGCAGAAGAGTTCGACAAAGGATTACTAACACATAATAAAACAACTCCAGGTATGTTTTTGATGAGGATATGACTGTGCAAAATGGTTAAAATCTCTAAAAAGTCTATGTTGAATGATAAAGACCATTTGTTAATAATTTACTTGGGGGAAAAATGGGCAAAACTAAAATATAAGTACATAAACCGATTAATCGATTAATCGTAAAAATAATCGTCCGATTAATCGATTATCAAAATAATCGTTAGTTGCAGCCCTAAACTGAGCTCAACTTGGATCAAGACCAACTACCAGTGGAAAGGGCCTTAGGACTTCAATGGTGCGTACAGACAGACACCTTCAATTTCAGAACTGTTTGCAAAGAAAGAATGCCAACTAGACGTGGAATATTGTCAGTGATCAGTTCAGTGTATGATCCTTTAGGATATCTTGCACCACTGACACTTCCAGTCAAACTCATCCTCCAGGAGTTGTGCAGAACAAACTACAACTGGGATGATGAGATTCCTAAAGTTCTTGAACAAAGGTGGGTTAAATGGATTACTGACTTGGATCAGTTAAGCACTTTCAATGTTGACAGATGTTTGAAACCTTGTGATTTTGGACAGCCGGTTAGCGCCCAACTACACCATTTTTCAGACGCCAGTGGAAGTGGATATGGATCTGTGACCTACTTGAGGCTACAGAATTGTAACAATGCTGTTCACATTTCCTTTCTGCTTGGCAAAGCCAGGGTGGCACCCTTAAAACCAGTGACTGTTCCTCGTTTGGAGCTGACTGCTGCAGTCCTAGCAATTCGCATTGACAAAATGCTCGGAGAACAACTTCAGCTTCAACTGGAAAGTTCTTGTTTTTGGACTGATAGCACATCTGTCCTGAAGTATATAAGGAATGAAAACAAGAGATTCCGTACCTTCGTGGCAAATAGGATTTCTGCCATCAGAGAAGCTTCAGATGTGTCACAGTGGAGGTATATTCATACTTCACAAAACCCTGCAGATGATGCGTCCAGGGGAATGACTGTACAACAGCTCGCAACCAACAAGAGATGGTTAAATGGACCAAATTTTCTAAGAGAACCAGTTTCAAAATGGTCAAATGACAACATTGATTCAAACATTGTTGATGATGATCCAGAACTAAAGAAAGAGCAGCTCTCAACAAATGTTGTAAATATTGAAAATACCAATAATGCAACTCATAGGCTGATCAATTGCTTTTCTGATTGGAAAAGACTCAAGACTGCGGTTGCATGGATGCTGAAAGTAAAGAAAGTTCTGCATGAAGTTGCCGAAGAAAACAATTGATGACAACTTTAAAGGATTCCAATGCGTTAGAACAGAGGTTACAACAAATCAAAGCTTCATTTGGAGGAAAGTGCTTGTCTCCAGACGACATTTCGGAGGCGGAAAAGGCTATTATCCAGTTCTGTCAATGGGAAAGATTCAGCGAAGAAATTTCATCACTGAAATCTGGAAGATCTGAAATCAGAAAACACAGTGTTATTCACAAATTAAGCCCCATTCTAGAAGATGGATTGCTGAGAATCGGTGGCAGGTTATGCAAAGCTGCTATGCCTGAAGAAAGGAAACATCCAGTTATTTTATCTAAAGATCAGCATATTTCCAAACTGATTCTTAGGCATATTCATGTAAAGAGTGGCCATAGTGGAAGAAACCATATGCTGTCTATATTGAGAGAAAAATACTGGATTACTCAAGCCAATGCAACAGCCAGAAAGATTATTTCAAGCTGTACTTTCTGCAAACGACACAAAGGTAAGCTAGGAGAGCAAAAAATGTCTGACTTACCCGAAGAAAGAGTAACTGCAGATCTACCTCCTTTTTCAAATGTAGGAGTAGATTACTTTGGCCCAATTGATGTAAAAAGAGGTCGAACTTGTGTGAAACGCTATGGCGTAATTTTCACATGCATGGCTAGTAGGGCAGTTCATTTGGAGGTGGCATGCTCACTGGACACTGATTCTTGCATAAATGCTTTGCGACGATTCATATGCAGAAGAGGACAAGTAAGTCATATGAGGTCCGACAATGGAACAAATTTTACTAGCTCAGAAAAGGAATTGAAGAGAGCACTCGCAGAGTTAAATCAAAATAAAATCACAAAGGTTTTAGCGCACAAAGGAATTAAATGGAGTTTTAATCCACCTACAGCGTCACATCATGGTGGCGCATGGGAGCGCATCATCAGAATGGTAAGAAAGGTGTTGTCCTCCGTTCTGAATCAACAAACGCTGGATGATGAGGGATTACACACTGTTCTGTGTGAAGCCGAGGCAATTCTCAATGATCGACCCATCACCAAAGTCTCCGAAGAGCCAAATGATCTTGAAGCACTTACCCCCAATCATCTGCTTACAATGAAGAGAAAACCAATCTATCCTCCTGGTCTTTTTGAGAAATCAGATCAGTATGTAAGAAGAAGGTGGAAACAAGTACAATACATTTCAGATCTTTTTTGGAAAAGATGGATAAAAGAGTACTTGCCTTTGTTACAGGAAAGACAAAGAGAGACGTAATCTTATGCCTGGTGATATTGTACTCATTGCAGATTCTACAGCCCCACGCAATTCTTGGACTCTTGGAAGAGTACTAGAGACTTTCCCAGATAAAAAGGGTTTGGTTAGATCTGTACGAGTTCAAACCAAAACAAACACAATAGTAAGACCAGTAACAAAACTTTGCCTTTTATTAGAAATGTGAAAAAAGAAGGTTCAAATGCATGGTGTACTCGTATATAAAAAAAAAATAAAATAAATGGTAAGAGTAATTATTATTTAAAATGTATTGATGTATATGGACTGTTTGATGGCTCCTTATGTAATGTATGATTTTGAATTGTTTATGCCCCCTACGTCATTAACAATTAGGGGCCGGTATGTTGGAGCCATTATGTTAATTTGTATTTTTTCTTTGTGACACTAGAGGGCGTATTAGTATTTGTGTATATTTAAGGTGATGATGAGTGACAGGTGCGGGGATTGAAGGTCAAACAAACTTTTTGACCGTGCCGTGTTTGAGAGTCATGTTTTGTACAAGACTGTTTATACCAATACAGTTTGTTAGCGATAAGTTGAGTATAATTTTTGTTTGTTTTATTTGTTATTTGCAATGTCAAAATGGACAATAAATGGATTTGGCATATTCGAATATTGAGAAGGTATGGACAATGAATATTTTATACCTCAAGACAAAACACGCGTCAGAAACAGACTAAGCAATCTGCGTCCCTACAATAGATATTATATTGTTTATATATTTATTAAATCAAATATAAATATTTAATTTCTATACCACTTTGTCTAAATATATTAAAAATAAAATTTCTAAAAACTACAAGAGAGTTTGTGCATCACAAAAATAAAACAGTAAAAAAATATATAAATTTTTTGATCTGCTAAAGATTACATTTAACAGTGTTATTAAATAAAAAAAATTAAGATTAACTTAAGATAATTTTAAGTGATTTAATAGTTAGAAATTAATACTTTTTTTCAGCAATGATGTAACAGTAAGTAACAGTAAATAAATGTATAATATTACAAAAGATTTCTAGTACAAATAAAAGCTGTTCTTATAATATGAACCAGCATATTATTGTTTTCAACAATGATAATAATAGTAAATGTTTATTGAGCAGCAAATCATCATATTAGAATGATTTGTGAAGGATCATGTGACCCTGAAGACTGGAGTAATGATGTTGAAAATTCAGCTTTGTCATCACAGGAATAAATTACATTTTAAAACACATTCAAATAGAAAACTCTGTTTTAAATTGTAATAATATTTACAATATTTCTGTTAATACTGTATTTTCGATCAAACAAAAGCAGCCTTGGTAAGCATAAGAGACTTCTTTCAAAAACATAAAAAAAATCTTACTAACCTCAAATGTATACTTATATACTTATGTATATATACTTATAAACCCTATAATGGTATGTATAGTCTATTGAAGTGCACTGTACCTGGTTTCCAGTAGTTGGTGTAACAGCACTGCTCTCGGGGGTGCTGGCGAGGGCTAAAGCTGTGGCCAGCTCACTTTGAGTGATTGGTCTGGGGCCGACAGCTCCATTGTAACCGAGAGTAGCTGGCCTCATGCCGGCAAAACCACTCGCAAGAGTGGACAGCCCACCACGATTCACCTACAGATGATAAAGCAGGCTTAGGATCCAATATCGCAAATGCACATACTCTTAATGAAGAACAGTAAATCATAACAAACCGACTGGAAATCTTCCTCATCATCAGACATGCCTTCAAAGAGGAAACCTCCTGTAGATTAAAAAAAAAGGTCCAAGCATTAAATCTGCTTTGGATCGCCAAAATGACCTGTCACATTATGTTAATGGTGGGCAATTTTTCACTTAAATTCTGTTTAAATGGACACCCACCTGGCATGTCACTGTAAGAGCTAGAAGACACATTTCTGGAGGAGCTGGCGCTCTGCTGGGGCGGCACGCTGCCAGCCACCGAGTGCAACACCAGGATGATGGCATTTACCAGTGCCGGGTGGGAATTGGCCAAACTGATGGGACAGTTAAGATGGTGGTATAACTTTCTTTAACCCAAAGTGCAGCATATGATAAGTCAACACGATATGGCATTTACAACCCCTTTTACTTCTGAAATGTGACATAAGCCAAAAAGGAAAGATTACATTTTAAAGACATTTTGATTAAGTATTATAAAAGACAATCACTGCCAGTCAAAAAAAGTTTACAAACTTACCTGCTTATGCTTAAATGCTTGAAATTTGTTTTATATACAAATATAAATTCCACCTAAATTAATTTATTTTTAAAAATGACAAAGTTAAAAAAATAAATGACAAATAAAAAATTTTTTATAACAATAATATTATATTTTAAGTTAATTATTATTATTATCAATTAATTAATAACATAATTGATGTATTATTGTTATTATTATTTGTTATATTAAGATTGATTAGTTAATTAATAATAACATTATTGATTTATTATTGTTGTTGTTGTTTTTATTATTATTATTATTATTATTATTTACAATATAATAAATTCCATATAACAGTATTGATTTATTATTATTATTATTAATACGGCGGATGCTGCTGCTTATAATAATAATTATTATATTAATATTGTGTCATAATAATAATAATAATAATTATTATTTATATAATAATAACATGATTAATGATGATATTATTGATTGATTATTAGATTATTATTATTATTATTATATGGATAACATTGTTGATTTATATTAATATTATTATTAAGAGTAATAACAATTGTTGTATTAATATTGATTAGTTCATTCATAAAAACTGTTTTTAATATTAATTAAATTGTTATTGTTAAAAATATTATAATAAAAATTTAGTATTAATTATTATAAATATTATAATAATAAATAATATTAATTATAATATTTATAACTATAAATATAATTAATAATAAAAGTATAATAAAGCATAATTTATATAATTATAATAAATATGATTAAATAAATAATAAATATTATTATTAATAATTATTGTTATTGTTATTACCATTATTATTATTTGTATTATTATTATTAACAATAATAACATATAAAAGTATTTATTTATTATTATTGTATTATTATCAATACTACTACTAATAATAATAACAATACATAATAATAATAATAATAATAATAACAATAATTATATTTATACTGAATAGTTAATAATAACATAATTGATTTATTATTATTTGTGTTGTTGTTTTATTATTATCACCATCATCATTATTATTAATTACATTTAATATTGATTTACTTTTTTCTTATTAATATTAATACTACTACTACTATTAATAATAATAATCATTTATTAGTATTTTTATGGATGAGTTGGGGCAGTTCGTAAAGAAAAAGCAGCAATTTAATTTTTACTGTAACAAGGCTCACTCACGTGTCAAGCATGCTTGGGTCAGTGAACTGTATGAAGAGGTCTTTGTCTTGAAGAACCCCTGAAAATGTAGTCAATAAACAGAAGTACTGTAAGTCTTCAATGCGCCTCACATCACAAATCATTTCTGCTTCTGAACGTACCAAGAGCCACAGGATCGCTGCTCAGCCCAGGAGTTGCCACGATGATCTGGTCGAGAGATTCCTTGTTGTTTAGCATCTTAAACACCTGGAATGGGTGAAGAACTGCGTGAAAAAGTACCCAAGCATCCAGAACCATCAACAGACACTCACTACCGTCTATTCAACCTACCGAATCTCTGTATGCAGTGCTGGTGTGAAGAGCTGCTTGCAAGACTCGAAATTCCCTCGCAGCTGCAGCCTTGTCCACTGGCTCTATAGAAGAACATATAGAGGAATAAATAACGGACCATGTTTATGGAACTTTTATGTTGCTTTTTTGTCTTTTTTGGAGCTTGACAGTTTCTGTCTTTACATATTCTTCACTTGTATGGAAAAGAACAGCGTGAACATTCTGCCTGACGTCTCCTTTTGTGTTCAACAGAAGAACAAATAACTGCATCGACTCACCGGGATGGATCACAGGTTCTGGCCATGACCTTCTCAGGATGTGCACAGTGGATCCAGACTGAATCCCATAGGACTCCAGGGTCAAGTCATCCTTTAGCTTTCTACCACAGTACACTAATTCTGTCATTGGAGATAATGGGAAAACTGTTTGCAATCTTGTCAAGTTTCACCAACAAGGGTTCATGGTCGGTAACAATTTTATGAATTCTAACAATGCATGAACGTGAACAAACGTGAATGGACAGTTGACAGGCCAGCGCTTCAATGTCACGAAAAGTTGAAGACTCGAAATAGAGCTCATTTCGTTACTTGCACTTCAGCAGACGAATTCACACAAAATTATGTAAAAAAAATAGCAAGTAAACATAGTCGGTTATGTCTTAAGTGAACATAAACAGTTGAGAAAATGCACGCATATGTAACATTATCGGTATATTAGATTGTGCATTTGCTCTTAAAGTGACAGTAGCCTAATATTTCTGCTGCGGTCTGTTTTTAATGTTAATCAAACAACAAAGGATAAAGAAAAAAAAATCACTCACTGCTCTTGGTTGAATAAACTTTTGTAACTTTAATAAGGATTAATTAATAAGGATGTTTAATTTATACAGTGAAGACTATGCAGTGTTATTTTACATTTGATTACTTTAGTAAATCTCTGTACCTGAAAAATACTGTCAGACCGACCTGAAAACCCTGAAATGCAGTTTATTTCATTTGTATCTTTGTTATATTGTATTTAGTTGTGCTTTTGCTTGTAGTAAAAAAAATAAAAAAAATAATTATGGCCAGTAAATTTTCTAAAAATCACCGGCCATTGGCAGGTGTGGTTGTATTGTATTGTATATTACAGAAACTTTTTAAGCTAATGACAAATTTCCACCCTGTTATGGACAAATACATATAATTCTCTAATAGACTTTGAACACAAACCTAAGATAATGTGTCCCTTATTTGATGTTATATATGTTATTGATAATATGTGTAATTTCACATAGTTTGTCTTAATAAGAAAGTGATTGTGTGATTGTGATTTCTTTGCACACTGTTAAACCTTAAATTGCATCCTACTAGTAAGATTTTTAATTAAAAAAACTATAAAGTAGCCATTCTGAATAGTCATTAATTACATATGACAAGCAAAAAAAAAAAAAAGCTATTATTTAGTGATGAGAAATGTTACTTCTAACAATTGGGATAGACAGTGTGTCATGAATAGGTGCCTGTAATAGATACTGTTGATTATTAAGATAGTTACTACTAGTGACTAGGAAACAAATAGGGAACTATAGTTCAGTTACCTGCAAAATTGGAATTGGCACAATAGTTGGAATATGAACTATTCACTTTAGAATAGTTTGTATCTGAACCACATTATTCCAAAGAATTCACTAGCATTATTAGTCAGCATATTGGCATAGAATAGTTACTAGTAATTATTATATTAACTATCAGCAAAGCAATATCTAATCAATAGTTATTGAAATTGATTCACTATGGATTAATATAAATAAAAAAATCCAATATAATATAAAATGGGCACTACTATTTAGTCTACAGGAATAGCCTACATGCAAAAGGGCTTGCAAGGGGCTGATAGCTCAAAATGAAACCCTTATAGTAATAACTTTTAATGGTTTTAATTTGACTTTGAGGTCCACATCAAATTATAACATTATGGGTTTTTTTTTTTTTTTTTTTACTACTTTATTAAACGTAATAATTTGAAATGTAACAGTCTTAATACTGCCATACTGTGCCACCCAATATTATGAATGAGTCTTATGCGTGTATTATATGTTACCTATGAGCTCAGGATCTGGTATGGCATCTGGGATCTGTGCTGACACCAACTGCTTGAGAGTGGAGACCCGATACCCGCCGGGAGGAACATCTCCAGGTTCAGTCTCTGGAAACTGGAGCACCGACTTAGGAAGAGATGGTTGATCCACCAGCTTTAAACACAGACGCCACTCTGATGACGCCATTGATCTAATACACGTATTACAGCTGCACGCAGCTGAAGTGCTTTCTTATGTGGCACAGAATCGAATAATATATCTATCACTCTTATAAACGCAATCTGTCTTTTGCATTGAAATAAATAGAATCATCAGCGATTGTTTTCATCCGTGCAACATGACGTCATGCAGGAAAGATCGTGGTTCTGGGAATCGTAGTTTTCCTGGTGTGTTCACAGACTGTAGGACTATCTTATGAACAGAGGGGGCAGTGTACTTCTGAATCACAGCAGGACAAGTAAAAAATCAGCAAAGTGTATCTCTCACATACTGTCTATGATCTCTCAGAGAACCCAAGACCAGGTTTTTTTTTTTTTTTTTTTGTTAAACTAAAAACATAAAAATTTTAACTTGAAAAAAAATAAAAAATAAACGATAACTGAAATATATATATATGTATATGTATATATATATATATATATATATATATATATATATATATATATATATATATATATATATATATATGTATGTATGTATGTATGTATGTATGTATGTAGATATATAGATATATAAACTCAAACTTATTTTACTTCAGCTATTTTGGCAAGGCAACATTTCTCATTTACATTTAGTTTAGCTTGATGTAGTAAAATAACTAAATATTTAAAAAATAATAATAATAATTAAAATAAATAAACTGAAATGAAAAATACAAACTATATAGACATGTAAAAATAATAAAAATGATAAAAACACACAACAAAATTACTAAAACGTTAAGTAAAATAAAATAAAAAAGAATTACATTTAAAATAGTAATAAAACAACAATAATAGTATCTCAATGATATAATAACACTCACAACCAGGCTCATTGAAAATAGTAATAAAAAAATAATACTTTCAGTGAAATTATTTTTAAAGCCA
Organism: Vimba vimba; assembly: GCA_022828995.1. NCBI lineage: Eukaryota > Metazoa > Chordata > Actinopteri > Cypriniformes > Leuciscidae > Vimba > Vimba vimba. The sequence goes on from CM040841.1 coordinate 11,267,757, forward strand.
CTTACTTGTAATAATATCAAATATTATTTTTAATATTATTTCCCCCCATTTTTTGCTGTTGTTGTTTATTTTCTGATTCACTTATACGTGATATGATATGAAAGTTGAATGAATACATCATGTTGACTTTATAGTGCACAAGCAGTAAAAAAAAAAAAAAAAAAACATTTAGGCTAGCTGGTCTTTGCACAAACCAGCTTGCCAAAGATGATATACAGCGTACAAATTTAACGTTAGCAGTTAGCATTTCATTTCCCCTTAATGGCATTTCCCTGTTAACACATGAATCCCAGGTAAATACTGTATGTGATTTAAATTCTGCCATTTTCACTCATTATTACATCTTTAGCATGGGTGAAGTTACAGCATATACCACTAGGGGCAAACTAGACCATGCTAACTAGCTAACTAACTAACCCTTGGTAAATTACGATAATCAATCTGCTAATAATGATAAATGAGCAATTTGGATCACCTAGACATGATATACAACAACTTTCCATCCAAATGACTGGCCTTTCAATGAGAGTACAGCAATCTTGAATCTATGGTTGTTTGCTTTATATTCACTCAGTCCTTTTCCACTATGACATGAAATGTTTTGTTTGGATCAGTTCTTTTCATTCCAAGCCCTCATATCCATCAGTTTTCAGTGCTAGTCAGGGTTTTAGTGAGGAAGGACTGTATTTGTGCTGTCACGCAGTTATTCGCTATGACAGATGGTCTCTTGGCTGGATACGCTTCTCAGAGAGCGGCAGTCTTCGCTGAGCTCTTCCACTCAGTGTTGCACGCCTGACAGCGCCTGAGGGAATCAGGACACACCAGTTATGACAGGGATAGAGGAAGAGTCCAGACATTTCACACCCTGCAAAGAGACGCCCCGTTCAGCCAGACCCAGTGGAACATGGCTCAGCTACAAAGGGTACATTGGGCTTGTTTAAAGATCAAGACAAGTCTGAAAGTCTGTGCGGTGTAGATTAGAGTAACAGTGTCCGCTTCCAAACTACCACCATGACTGCTCAGACTTTGGTCATTTTGAAGTGGAAATTAGACGTCCCCTTTGTAGTTGGAGACTAAGAGAAATCTTTAAAAAATTTCCTAAAAACTCCCAGGCTAATGGCTACATGTCCTCCGGTGTAGCTATACTCTATTTCAACTGTTTAAAAAGTAATTATGTTGGACAAAAAGGAAGAACTCCCACATTCTTTTTGAAGCTTGAAAGCTTCAGTTGTCATTCATTATAATTGCAGACCTGTTGTGTTTTATAAGAAAAGAAGGCATACAGGTCAGTTAGAAATGGCAGAATTTCTTTTTTGGGTTGCTTTGAAGTATAGCTCTTTTCTCAGTCACAGTACTTACTGTAGAGAAACATGAGAGTATGTGTATCGTGCAGCGTGTTTGTGATTTAATGGTTGATGGAGTCTCTTCCAGTAAGGTCACTTTATATTCACATCACACAGTACAGCTTGATTAATGGAGAGGCTGAGGAATGGATTCTTTAATTTGATTAATTAGGCTCAAGACCTTGTCTGCCGAGTTCTGATGAGAATTGAATATAAGCATTTTGAAGGGGCTGGAAACCAGCATTAAGGGACCATTATATATGGAATAAATGAACATTATGTGTCAATCAGGAAATTCAATGAATGAAGTAGAGGCTAATGGGTTTGATTACATGCAACCCCATTAAAACTTTTGTCCCAGTTTAGCCCCATGTGCATGAAGAGATTAGTGACTGGGACACAACTAATGGAGTATCATTATCCTGATAAAACAAGCTTAATATCATGTGGTGCCAGTGATGCCACTATTATCATCATTAACACTGGGGGCAGGGGACCGACGCTCGTGCTGCCAGAGAGCAGGTGAAGAGGAGGAGAGCTCTTTTGTGAAGGTGTTTGTTTTCTATTTCTTGATTCGCTATAAGAGCGTCCGCAATGCCCGGAACTGAACAGGGGGCTAGGGGGCAAGAACAAGACTTCTTGGGAGGTGGTCCGGCCATGGCGGGACTCTGGCTTCCCTTCTTCACACCTGAAGCATCAGGAATGCTTCGGTTGTGACTCAGGGTCCAAGGTTAATTTTTTAGGCGGGGAACCTGGTGCTTATGGGAAAGGGTAGCTTTGGCACTACAGGGCTGCTGCTGACCTCAGGCTCTGCTCTGCCAGACATTGATGCAGGCTTGACAGGCTGCTTTGTTGACAAGGATCTCTGGCGGCTCATACAAGTTTCAAAAGTGGCGCATAATTTGCGATCACTTCTGGGCTGCAAAAGAGTGTTTGGCAAAGCCGTCCACCGAGGAGCCAAACAGGCCCGTGGGAGAAACTGTTTTGTCCATGTCCTAGATCGCCATTAAATTTAGTCATAAGTGGCGCTCGAGAACCACCAAACTGGTCATTGCACAGGCGATCGCCTGGGCCGTTGTCTTAGTAGCGCACAGGGCAAGGTCACTTGCACGGAGCAGCTCCTTGAAAGCAGCAGGGTCTGTGCCAGACTCATCCATAGTGCGGAGGACTTTGGCTTGAAACACTTGAAGGATCGCCATTGAGTGGAGAGTGGATCTTGCTTGACCAGCCACGGAATAGGCTCTGGCTGCTAAGGCCCTGTACGGCTTAGAGGGGTGAACAACCTTGGGCGGGCAGAGATGCACTGCGGTGGACTCCTCCAAGGGGGGAAAATTCCTCCTCAAACTCCCAAGAAATAGACCAAACCTCTTGCAGCAGATGTGGGTGCTGGTCTTCGTGGGAGAAAAGCACCTGGGGAATCCTTGCTGTGGGGAGAGGGATGCACACGGGATCTGGACTTGTGTGAGCTCACTTATTCCCATCTGCTCTGCCCCACGACTCAGCCGTTAACTCCTCTCAAGCTCCTGAGGGGAATCGAATGGCAAAGCACAAGGGGTGGAGTTGCTTTCTTAAAATAAAGCTGCCCACAAGCATAGCGAGAGCAGACCATCTTGATGAGCACGGCTTCGGCATGAGCACGGCCCGGGAAGGCAACACACTCATCCTAGGAGTACAAGGGGGCCCTGCCTGTGCCACATTCATGGCACGACATTTTGTAATAAACGCCTCCGAAATACGTTTTTTTAGACGTGAAATTTGCTCAAACACATTTGCCGGATGTCCATAGGGGAAAAGCGCCGTTCTCAGCTGCAGTGCCGTCACTCCGCTGCAGGGGCTTTTCCACGGAGACCAAAAGGCTTCTTATCTTTGTCTTCTCTTCGACTTCTTTGGAGTCAAGTAAGGACATAATCTTCATGCTTGAAGGAGAAAGATTCAGTTGGAATAGCATTTAGCGTCGACTTGCAGCTTGCAACCCCTCCCATTTTTATTTTTTTCAAAATTTACATAATCTAATATAATGGGTCAATACATCATCATTCCTTATTACAAAACTTATTTTTGTCTTACCCTGATTCACTATGGTAAACCTATTATAAATGTTTATATTTTAGACCTGGCAGGATGGTTTTAACTGGAAAAAAATGTCACACGTCACTCACACATGTGTGTCACGTCACATCCATAAAACTGAGAAAAGTTACTCTGGCTTTTTTGATGCGTGTATGGTGTAGGAGTGGCTAAATTAAGCAACCTGCTGTGACATCACATTCGTGTTGCATTGTGGTCTATGGATCTGCCTGAAGTATACATATTGAGTAGACCCGCTCCCTCAGTCAAAATCGAGGGTTCAAGGTCTCGTTCCTAAATAAACTTCCCTCATCAAAAAACTCTTGCGATGGCGTGTTGGCCATGTCGGATTCTGCTGTCAGGCGCAGCTGCTCTCCACCAACTGCGCTGATCAAAAGCACGATAGGAAGCGACTTGCTGACGACACAGCTTTATGCTCATTAGTTTAAACAACCGTGATGTATTGTTCTATTTTTAAATGTTTGTTTTTAAAACTCTGATATCATGTTTTTATGTGTATAATTATGTGACTATTCCCAAACTCTCTGAGAGTGCGATCTCTCTATGGGTTATGCGATTGTTGTCATATTTCTAAAAAAATGATATATATAAAAACATGTCTGAATTAAAGTAAAGATTATTGAAAAACACATATTTCGAATGGAATTAAATAACAAGTACTTTGGGTGTCTTGTTCATCATATTTATTTTCATATAAAAGCAACAGATCTTAAATTATATCCAGTTTATTAGCAACACAGCGCATGAGTGTAAATATCCGCCTGTGATATCCGCCTTTGATCTCTTGGGTGTCTGATCCAAAACTCTCCGTATTGCCAAACAGAGGAGAGTCATCTGGCAAAAAGAGGACGCGACAGAGCTCGTAATAAAACAAGAATCAACATTGGCTTGGCCTTTACCGAGACAGTGAGAACTGAGGAATTTGAAATGTTGTAAAAGACACGGAGATGGCATTTTTATTACTCAACTGGTAAGTAAGGTATTTTATTGAAAAGATAATATTTAACAGCCATTTTTAACAGATTTCATTGTAAAGCATAATTTATTGTGAATGCTAATTTCGTTATGGTTGTTGTAGCGCTGTGCTGGAATTTATTTTCAAGGAAGTACCTTATCTATTAATGGGTTTAGCCACAGTAACGTCTTCAGGTTGAGAAACTTTCCATCTAAACTCGTTATATATCTTAAGCCTAGTAGCCAAGTAGTGAATGTTACCAAACATGCCTTTAGAAAATTAATTTCCATTTCTACCAGAAAGACGCGGGAGATAAAGTGATGTAACAAAGCATATATTTATTGACAGCCCGGCAAGCATTGTAAAGTTCTTTGGCGTAGGCCCCGTCCATAGCTTGTAATCCGAGGGTAGCGGATCTGCATCTCCTGCCTGAAGACGAAGGCAGGGGCGCAGCCGACCCCCTTAGAAGGTCTGGACAGGACCATCCTGGTGGTGGTGGGGAGGGTGGAGGTTGTTGTCGCGTCGGCATCTGCGAACTCAAACGTGTAAGTACCTATCTTTTATACAGAAAGTATAAAGACGTGATTGGATAGAGATGAAGGTAATAAGTGACGTAGTGATTGAGTCTTCCTGGCAGAACTTAGCTAAAGCTTCCATTTCTTGTCGACTTTAACTATTACTGAGCCTAACGTCGAATTGTAACTTATATTCTGTAAAATAGTTCACTATGATTTTTCCCATGACCTAGATAAGGTCAATATAAGTGTAGATGTTTACACCATGTCAGTATGTATTCATAAATGGCTGACTATAGAGTTCTGTGTTCTGTCACAGACTCTCACCAGGTAATTCTCAGCACAAACAGTTTCACGCACATGAGCCACAGTGCAGGCAGGTCACAACTTCCACAGTCTACTGAATATAATCAAACTATTGAGTGTAACCATTTTAATAGCATCTGTAATAATCCAGTATCAGGAGAAAGGATCCCCAGTGAAAAGAAATGTGATGAGAACAGCATGAACAGGGGATGGTTATTATATATTTTGGTTTAAAAGGGAAGATTCTGTAAGCAGTGTGCAACATTGTGAAACAGTGCAGCTACTTTTTCTGTGTGATCTGAACCTTAAAAATTAATTTGAATGGTGTAAACCAAGGTTATAATCATGAATTTTTATTTTTTTTAAACAAAATTCATTACTTATTAATAGCCATGTTATGGCTGTGGCTATAGAAGAGGGCATGATGAAACAAAGGAGTATCCAACAGAAACAGTCTTTATTAAATCCACAATGGAAAAACACAGGAGACCGTAGGAGATTAAGTAAACACAACTGTAACGAAGTTTGTTCATAAGGGAAGAAAGTGGCGAGAAGTAAAAAGTAACAACAAACAAAAGTAAAGCGGCAGCCCCCTCACTGCCGCATAAATTAAAACAAAACAACAACATAAAGTCCAGGCCTGGTCCTCTCTCGTCTTGCACTGTCGTCACTACTCCTTTTATCCTTCCCGAGCTCCTCCGTGAGACTCGATATCGCTCCGTTCTCACGGATCTCGGCCCCGCCCTGCTTGCCCCTACTAGGCCACAGCACCTAACGGAAAGGACAGACGAGGCAAGAGAAAAGGACATGGAAAGATGAAGAGAGATGAGAGAGAGAGAAAAAAAATCTTGGTCCGGTTCCCCTGGTGGTGGTGGTGGTGCTGGATAGCCCTCGGTGGATGGCCCTCTGACTCCTCCACCATCTGGTAGATGGCGACGGCTCCTCCGGCTTCGGGGAACCGGCATGCTCCTCCCCTGTTCCCTGCTCCTCCCCATAATGGCGGACGGCAGCCAAACAGCAGAGACTCTTCTGCTCCTTCTCGGACGACAGCCGCCCCTCCATAAACCAGGCGGTCCATCCCCCAGTAAGTCACTCAAGCCCACTGCCTCAAGCATCCATGGTGGCAGACTCTGCTCAGCCATGCTCGATGGCTCTTTGACAGCGTGTTCCTCCTTCCTCCTGGGTTTCGCCACCAATGTAACAAAGTATGTTGATAAGGGAAGGAGGAGGCGGGAACTGGCAAACATTCAACAAACTTTAATCCAAACTTTGTTGACATGCAAGAAAAAAGGGAACTAAAGCAGCAGAACCTCACGGACGACTGCGGCATAAATGAAAACAAAACAACAACATAAAATCCAGACCTGGACCTCTGTCGTCTTGCACTGTCATCATTCCTCCTTTCATACTTCCGGAGCTCCTCTGTGAGACTCCTGACTGGTGTGGCGTACCGGTGACGCTCATAGCACTCGCACCACCGGCCCCGCTCCGTTCCCACGGCTCTCTGCCACGCCCTGCTCGCCTCAACAAACACTTAAACATAGACGATACCGGACAATGAACTGAACAAAACAGGGAGAATATATACAAAGAAGCAAACAAGGGAACTAAATGGGACAGAGGTGTAATTAATCAGGAAATTAACAAGGAATTAAACCACAGGGAATCAGGAAACAAGGAGAACCAAACTAAAACACTGAGAAATTAAACATAATCGTGACATAATAATAATAAATAAATGTAAAAATCTTAAACTTAAACTTTTTTTCAGCTAGTTACCAAAGCAACATTTCTCATTTTCGTTTAGTTTAAGTTGAAGTACATAAATAACTAAAGCTAAATATACCAAAACTACAGAGCCCTGCACATGACATACAGGAAAAAAATATTTAAATTGTGCGCATGATTAACTAATTCGATCCTTCGATTTAATAATTCGTGCGCACAATTTACTATTTCATTCCCTTAATAGTAAATCTGGTTGTAAGTCAGTACTTTTTTTTCTTGCATGTCATGAGCGAGGCTCCATACAAAACTTTATAAAAACTATATAGACATTTAAACAAAGCAAAAACTAATAAAAATGACAAAAAAACACAACATAATTACTAAAACTTTAAAATCAAATTAAAAATATCAACAAAAACTATTATAGTATATCAATGATACTAAAATGACACTGGTGTAAATAGTCAGTTTGATTGTCTTATTACATAATATTAATAATTAATATATTATTATTTATTTATTCATAAAATAATATTAGTTCTAGTTCATTTCGATGTTACCATATGAATCAAAATAATATTACTTTTTTTTATATAGTGGTAGATGACAACATTTTCATTTTTGACTATTCCTCTAAACTCTAATCTTCAACTTCGTGTTTTCCTTAGTTTTAATTGGTCTCTACTTGTATAAAGGATTAAAAGGTATTCCATAAAAAGAACTGCACAATGGCCCTTGAAGGCAGTTTAAGATTGGCTTTTTATTATAGATGATTGCATAACAGCCGTCTCCAGTTGAAATGGGCCCGAGGTAAAGCTTTATGATTTAGACTCCAATTAAATTACCTCATTCACACTGACAGATGAACTCAGATCACGGCCTTGTGAGGTATTTTGAAGGAATGGGCCCGAAATGTCAAAGTTCAGATACGCCACGGCTAATGTGTTTGACACTATAGACAGTGAGTCTTGTCTCTTAATTAATTTCCTCCGTCTGACCCGCTATACTGTCTACACTTATGATTACAGACACTGCTGGGCATTTTATCCTTACAAAATGAAGCTTAAAGGGACAGTACACCCAGAAATCTAAATTTACTCCACCATGTCTTTTGAAACTTTTATTTATTTCTTCAGTAGAACACAAAAGGAGTTATTAGTAGCTGTAAATATATAATCAGATTTATACATTTCCTAAAGAAAATGTGAGTGGTAGTTGCCTAGGCGTTGTTCTTTGGTTGTTAAATATTCTAAGTGGTTTTTAGCATTCTGCTGTGCTGTTCCCAGCTAATAAAACTATGTTCTAAAAATCTTTTGCATTTTCAGAATTCCGCTCTGTCTTTCAAAGTATACTCGAGCGCGGCTGGACGAGTTCGACACATGCGCAATACAACTGCTTTTCAATACTCTACCAGATGTCATAGGGGAGCACTGAAGGATAGAAGAAAGAAAAGTAGCGGATCCGCCATTGCATGCAAAGTTTAGAACAAAAACCAAAACAAATGGAGAACCAAAAACCAAAAGACCCAAACCATATTACAATGAATGGGAGAAAGTGCAACGCGCAATATGACGCTTAAATGCCACTTTGACTGTCGGGAAGAAGTCTGCTATTGAGCTTGCTTCAGTCGAAGCTCAGCAAAAGTGAGCATTGAGGGAGCATATTGGACGCAAAGGGGGCACTCACGAGCACCCTTCTGAAACCTAAAATGACAAATTGGACACCCTACGATCTCATGGGCTTAACGGACACGCGCGCATGACAGCCATTGTAAGTCCACAAGACCGTAAGTGCATATGAAGTGTGTTATGGTCACCAGCTAATCACCACCTCCTCACTACATTTCCCATCATCCTCCCTGGCCCTCACCTGCATGCACTTCCCAATCACAGATCACCGTCACCTGTCACCAATCTTCAGTGATCATCTTCCAGCACTATATAACTCTTCCCTCTGCAGTTCTCCATGGTCTGGTCTCGTTGTTTCCTCAAAGAACACTTACCTGACTCCTTACCTGCACGATACCTACCAGAACACTCAGTCCTCAGTCCTCAGTCCTCAGTCCTCAGTCCTCAGTCCTCAGTCCTCAGTCCTCAGTCCTCAGTCCTCAGTCCTCGATCTCCATTTTCCAGATAAGACCATCACTCATCCAGATATCCATCCTAAACATTATATTCATCAGTTACTCACCTGCTTCCATCATTACAATCACATACTTCTGCAAATAAACCTGTTGATAACTTTACCTGTGTGAATCCTTCTGTTTCATGACACTATGCCATTTGGGACAGGACCGTGGTGTTAAAATGCTGTGAATTTCAGTATCCTTCATTCTAACTTCTTTTGCCTTGCATAAATAACGGTAAAAATAGTTTCCATTATAATACACTACTTAATCATGAATAATATAAAGGTTTCTTTAATATATAAATAATGAATAAATACTGTTACAAAAAAACATCATAAATTACATTTATTTATTACGAGTGATTTTATTTTACATGCACAACACGGACTGATCCACACTAAGACGTCCTTTTTAGGAAACATTCTTGAAGAGTTTGTCATTTTTATTCACATAATGTTCTCTCTCTTAAAATGTAAGCCAGTGTAAATGTCAGCATTATCACATATGTCAAAACTAAGGCAGTGGCCTCCCTTGGTACAAATCTTGTTCCGGTAGAAATCGCATTCCAGGGGGGATGTTGGGAGGGTTGGCAGGAGTTTAATGCGGTTACCCCTGCAGTGCGTGCCCATCCGCTACACCACTGTCTGAAGGATTAGAGTCTGTCAACTAAACCAAGAGCTTATTGATGCCATTCAGTCAGTCTGCTGCGTTACTCCTGGTCAGATGCTTCTGTAAATATTATACATACCCCCAGTTTAACAGACAAGGCTTAAGCCTAGTCCTAGACTCCAGCCATTTCACCCTGTAGCCCAAAACTGGTTGCCCACTGAAGCTAAGCAGGGTTGAGTCTGGTCAGTACCTGGATGGGAGACCTCCTGGGAAAACTAGGTTGCTGCTGGAAGAGGTGTTAGTGAGGGTAACAGTGAGGGTCACCCTGCGGTCTGTGTGGGTCCTAACACCCCAGTAAAGTGACAGGGACACTATACTGTCAAAGAGCACCGTTCTTCGGATGAGAGGTTATAAACCAAGGTCCTGACTCTCTGTGGTCATTAAAAATCCCAGGATGTCCTTCAAAAAAGAGTAGGGGTGTAACCCCGGCATCCTGGACAAATTTGCCCATTGCCCTCTTCCCATCATGGCCTCCTAATCGTCCCATATTGACTGATTGGCTTCATCACTGTCTCCTCATTATCCTGGTGGATTCTGCACATTGGTGGTTGTTGAGGAGATCCCCCCCTTCCATGTAAAGTGCTTTTTGAGTGTAGAGAAAAGCGCTATATGCATGTAACAAATTAAATGTATTATTATCATTAGACTACAATGCATGTTTGAGTGGTTTTAACTTCAAGCAACTTGCACTGGCATGTCTAAAAATATATCAGCGCCGTTACTGGAAGAATGTTTGCTCATAACTTTGAGAGAACATTGGCGGAACGTTACGTTCTAAGAATGTTTCCAGGTGGTTTCCCACTGGCACCACAAGCTCATTCTGGTCATAAAATATGATATTCTGGTCTCTAAATTTAACAAGTCTATGAATATTTTTTACCAGTTTTATGTTCCACAAGGCAAAAATCAAAAGTCTAATCACGTAGAAAAGTAATAACACACTCTTCCTCAATAAGCCACAGAAGATATCATTCATGTCTATAGCACAAACAGTGCAGTATGAGCCGCACAGCAAAATGTAATACAGTTAGAGGATTGTTCGAATCATTAACCCTAATTATGGCAGTAATGATCCTATATGAGCCTTATATGCAAATATGAACTTTAGCAACCACCAGTAATAAATGGATCCTCTTTAAACACTGTAAAAAAGCTTTTCTGTCATTTTGGTCATTTTTCTTTTTTTGTGACAATGGCTAATGCAGCAGTTTTCTTGTCAGAGCCATGGTTACTATGGTAAATTTGTGCATACATTACAGGAAAAACTGTTACTTATTAATTGATATCCTGCTGAGAGGAAGATGATGCGGAATGAAGCATCTGCCAGAAAGTTTTATTCATCATTTTATTAATAATGTACTCTTTTTTTTTTTTTTTTTTTTCAGAAAAAAACAGCCTAATATAAAGCACATTATTTATTTTCCAGTAATTCTTTGGGGAAGTGCACCACTCGCTTAATTTAACTGTGTATATTTAGGCTACTGTGCAGTGTGGGTGTGACCGAAACCAATTCTCACTCATTAGGGGGCTTTGGAGTGGTGTTAATGTTCTGCCGAGATGCATGATTGTTTCGATATTGGCATAATGCCTCATAATGAATCAAAACAATGTTTAAATTGTTTTCTGCAAACTCCATGAGAACAGAGGTTTTTCAATGACAGTAATTCATTATCATAAGTATCGACAGATTGCACGGTACAAAATCATTTCAAACTAACTACTCACCCTCATGCCATTCCAAAGACTTTCATTCTTCTGTTAAACACAAAGGACATATTTTGATTGACGTACTGGTCACTCTTTTCCATTAATTACAATAAATGTGGACCAAAGCTTTAAACAGGCACCATGAAAGTATCTTTGAAATATTATAAAAGTAGTTCATGAAGGAATCATTCAGACTGGATAAAAAGATCAGTAAAAAAAAATGATTCAGAAATGGCTATTTCTCTTATGAATGAACCAATGAGCGCCAGTGCTAAGATTTTTTGTTTAAAAAAAAAAACAACTAAACTTTTGATCTCAAACCTAACAAATACACTACCAGTCAAAAGACTGGTACAATTACAGTTTTTTAACAGCTTTTTATGTTTCTGAAGAAGTCTGCCTTCCAAGGCTGCATTTATTTGAACAAAAATACAGTAAAAAACAGTAATATTGTGAATAACTGTTTTCTATTTTAATATATTTTCAAATGTAATTTATTCCTGTGATGGTAAAGCTGAATTTCAGCATCAATACTCCAGTCTTTAGTATCACATGATCCTTCAGAAATCATTCTAATAATATGATTTGCTGCTCAAGAAATCCTATTAATATGAAAACCATTTTTGCTGTTTAATATTTTTGTGGGAACTATGACACACTTCCATTCAAAGAAATTAATACTCTTCAGCAAAAACTCATAAATTGATTATAAGGTGACAGTTAACACATTTATAACGGTACTAAATATTTAAATTTCAAATAAATGTTGTTTTTTAAATTTCCTATTAATCAAAGAATCCCGGGAAGAGAACACAGGCACAGCAAGACAACAGAATATCAAAATAAGACTGCATGAAACAGACACAGGGAATCGTGACAATTTCACATTATTACAGTTTCACTGTATTTTTCATCAAATAAATGCTGCTTTGGAGAGCATAACATATACTACTTTCAAAAACATAAAAAAAAAATCGTATTATTTCAAACTTTTGACCGGTAGTGTATATTCAGAAGATTTTGAACAAGTCATATGGTGATTTTTTTTTGTCAAGCTTCACATACCTAGTTCTCTTTCATTTTTTTTTTATTATATCAAGAAATTAAATTTCACCTCCTGTGTTTCACAGAACAAAGAAAGTCATATGGTTTCGGAACAGCAAAAAAATAAAAACAGACGTTTATTTTTTTGGTGAATTCTTTTACATTTTTTGGGATACTTGCAGAAGTTTTAGTTCTTGTAGTCACTTGAAGCTCTCTGCTTGGCTGGAATGTATGGGAAGGGAGTTTGTGTGCTTTTATCAGAAACAGTTTGCGTACTGCAGCTACGGAGGGCTCTTTTCTTCGAGTCTGGGCTGGAGTAAGTTTTACGTTTACATGTGGGAGTCAAAAACCTTGGAGGTGAAGATGAAAACACAGAATCTGTGGACGACAGCCTTGATGATCTCATTCCACCTCTATCTTCATTGTAATCATCATCGCAGCACAATGCATGATATAGCGTCTTGTCGTAAGAATGGATCCTTCCTCCAGATCCAAAGAGCCAGGAGGCTTTAGGGCTGTTTGGGGCCTTTAATGGTCCATTGAGGGCGGGTAAGTCTCCACAGCTCCTGCGGTAGAGGTCTAACTCTTGCTTCTTGGCTATGGTTGGGTTACGGAGAGGATTGTGCAGTAAGTGGTGGTCGGATAATGTCTCATTGTGCAAGAAGTCACCACAGTCCTTGCTGCAGCTCACTAGTGTCAGGTCATCCTCTGAGTCAAGGTCGATATCTGATGTTAACTTGTCAATTTGTGCCACAACCTGAATGGAAAAAGAGAAAATTGATTGTAAATAATGTCATTAAATAACTCTCATAACTATATCTGAAGCTTTTGTTCACTCTTAAAGGGATAGTTCACTCAAAAAAGAACATTCTGCCAGCTTATGTCATTTCAAAGTCGGCATGAAGTGGAAGTTTCAATAGTCAACCGTCAGTAGGACGTAAACAGATTGCACAAAATGTTCATATACGACTTATCTACTAAATAGTCACCAAAACGCAAAATAGTTACAAAAAATCCCATATTCAAGGTGGAACTTGTGCCAATTCTATTGACCAGAATGTTATAGAGATTTTGGGGTGCACTTTTTTAACTAGTGCCAGTAAACAACCACCCCGAACACCAGCAGCAGCGCTAAAAATCACTCAGAATGGCTGAGCAAGCACATCGCAACGCCCTGGAATTCCATTCAACTTTAAACATCTAGTTTCTTAGTGTTTATGAAAAGACCAAGACCTGAAGAATGTCTGTAGATTCATAGTTCATGTGGCTGAGCATAAGCCATAAATGAGTAATATATATGTGTGTGTATATATATATATATATATATATATATATATATATATATATATATATATATATAGGCTATATATATATATATATATATATATATATATATATATATATAGGCTATGCATCTATCCTTTCTATCTTTATTCCCCCATCTCACTCCATTTCACCCACTGGCATTGGAATATTTAATATCTGTTTGTGCTGAAGGGAATTTGTCCTCCTGCTGTGCTAGTAACTGCATCTTACATAAGAACTCAACCATACGCTTATCAATATTCCTTCTCTTGCTTTACCCAGCTCCTTTTCTGAGCAGGGTCTCAAGGCTGGTGCACACAATTCAAAGACAAAACAAGGCACAGGAGTTGCGATACCTCAGATGGAAGCCTCTTTGATCAGAAAGTCTGTCTGTAGATTTTAATAAGATTATGTAACATACATATATGGTTATCTATGACGGGATGGCGTTCGGATTTAATACATCTTTAATCAATATTAAGCAGCTTAGTATGCTATTTATGATGCAGTTATGTTGGATTTTGATTTTGATGATAAAGCACTGCGTTTGGATTAAAAAATCAGAGTTATTAATGACAGACTGTTCTGTTTTTCGCCGCTTCTGATTTTGATGAGGTCAGTGCTTTGCTGCTGCCAAACTTTCTCATCGCATTCAATCCAGGATGTTGCAGTATTGAGTGTTTATAATAGCAGATCGGCTATTCAGCGGCAAGCCACAGGCTTTTTGGCTGTTGTGATTCGGTAATGAGCAGTCAAATGTAAACAGGAATAGCCCAAATGACAGGCATTGAAAAGTCCAAATATCCATTCACAACGCACCTGCTGCTCGAAAGCGCACACAATACGTTAACAATCCCAAGATTTTTGCAATGCAGATAAGTGAGGACTGTACAAACATAATGTACTATATTTACGAGTATATATATCGAACACTGCCAAGTAGGATAAGCGCTGTGCGGTTATCAGAGAGATACATTTTTGGGACACCACTGAAAGGTCCTGTCTGGGGAAGGTATTAGATCATCTCTCATGGGGTTGTGCCCTGATGTGCGCGCTGCTGTCAGACAGTTCATGTTTAATGCATTCTTGCCATCCACACACAACTGATCGGAGATCAGAGTGCTGCTACACTGTGGAGGGCGGTGTGACATTTTCCTGACAAAAAAGACGTTTATTCAAATGTGCTATTTGTATACTTCTTTTAAACTTAAAACAAGAAAGTATTTCAGTCTACTTTTTATGTATGTCTCAAAAAATATACTTAAATTGCATTTAAGTATACATGACTTATACTGACAGAAAAATCTAATTTAGCCTACACTTGTACTTAATCAACGATCCAATCAATTCCCCATGGAGAAAATCAAACCCCACTCTTCATTTTTTCTTTTTGGTTTCATTCGGATATAAACACAATAGTGAAGAAAGTATTTTTGTTTGATATACTATCAGTCGTCTTGGACTTGACACTGACATCTAGTGGTGTGGAGGCCTCATCATGCAGAGGTTTCCAGTTACCAATGCAATTTTTCAAGGCATTATTCGCAGTTAGCCATGATGAATTTATTTCCGTGATTGAAGTGTCCAATAGTGGGACATTACAAAAATAAAAGTTAGTCAAATACTTGTGATCTCAAAATGGCGGCTCCCATGAGGCGACCCTCTCCATGTATTTTTTAACCAAGATCATGACTGGCATCACCATCTCATATGAATGTACATAACACATTTTTCAAAAGATCTCTTCATTCCTTTTCTGAACTATAACAATTTATGACAGATGTTTTACAAAAAAAACAAGTTATAAAAGTTATGTTTCAGAACTTATAATAAAGGTCCCAATAAAAGCAATAACAAAATAGAAAAAGTCCATTTAGAGAGGATTGTTTAAATCCCCTATCTAAATCTAATTATGTAGCCGGTGTAATAAATTCCATTCCATTCTAAAAGTTGCCACCCAAATGTTTTTTTATTTATTTATTTATTTTATCCGCTTTGTCTCACAGTCATCCTACCTGCAGAACCTCGGGTCTTGGTGTCAGATAATTGCCAAACCCTCCCAGAAGGCTTTTAAACAGAGTGTGTTTGGAACAGAGTGTGAGTCAGAACAAGCTTTTGACAAGCACTGCGAGAGGAAGCCTGATTTGAAAGCAGTAAGAAAGACCCATCACCACAACTGGGCTTCTTTAGCGATTGATTTTTTTTTTTACCTGGAGGCTGACTGGAGACTCTGAAAGAAACTATTAGATTTAAAAACAGATTCTATCCTCATACATTTTTCATCAAGCATTGCTGACTTCCCATATATTTGCTCTGAAAATAATCTCCATATACATTATCTTAGGCCTATCTATCTACATATATATTTATGCATTTGGCAGACGTTTTTATCCAAAGCAACTTACATTGCATTCCAGGTATATACTATCCCAGCTAACAGGAACATTCTCAGAACTTTGACAAATGTTCTGGCAAGGATCTCTCCAAGTTATGAACAAATGTTCTTGCAGTAACGTTTATAGAACAGTCATTAAAAGTTGTCTGACCTTAAATGTTTCCACAAAAACATTATTAAAACTTTGGGCTGTTGAATGCTTGATTCTGATTGGTTGACGAACTAAGGTGTGCAATTATTGTCAGGGAAACACACAGCTAAAGTAGTTCCAGGCAGCTCTTGGCCGCATTACAGTTCCATATCACCTCGCCATTTCAAAGGTCCTTACAGCCAACAACAGCAAAAGAACCAAAACCTACAACGACACTGACCAAGCAAATAAATATAGTAAACAACAGGACAAAAACAAGTAATTATTTCCATGTTTTTTGCCACCAAATTATGGAATTATTAGGTTTTATTATGTACGGAAAGCACACACTCTCTTTCTCCCGCTCTCTCTTCCACTTAAACACTCACACATACAGTACGGACACACACTTGCATAGAAACGTGTTGTCAGTGCTGCTCTGACGATTTTATCAGTAAAATAGTTTAACAATTTATAATCTATATGATATTTTCCCCTACATGTATGAGGTTATAACGGCACTGTTCAAAGAGCAGATAAACTTACAGTTTCGCTATTAGTAGAGACGCTGCTGCCGAACAGTAGCTATGTTTCCATCCACACGTTTTTATCTGAATTAAGTGATATCGAATGAAAAATGCCTTATGGAAACAGTAAAATTCGACTGAATTTCATGAATATCGACTCAAATGAAATACGTTTGGTCTCATCGGATTTTATCTTGATCAATATATGGCTTATGCGATAAACGCTGATGGAAACGTTATTTGCCGAATATCGTCGGGCATTTACGTGCATCTGCATCATCATAGCAATGTGTTGATAGCGTCGTTGTTTTCTTATTATAGCTTGATATGTTGCTAACAGCTGGCACATAAGCACTATTACAACTTGTGCAACATTGATCATTTGTTGGTAGATGGCACGATCCATTTTGTCTAGGAAAACTTTGTTCGCAAATGTTTGCTTGAATGTTGTGCGATTCAGTGCGAAAATGAATGGAAACACCTTAAAATGTCTCAAATCAATTCAATATACCAATTTGATCGCAAAACAGCATGTGACGTCATTACGCACAGGTTCTTATTCGCTTTAAAGCCGTTGGATGGAAACACACTTTCACCAGCTTTATTCGCATGAGTTTTTTTACCGAACTTCAGATAATTCGATTGACAAGTGGATGGAAACTTAGCTACTATTGAGAGACGCACAGACTGAAGTAATTCACATGGCTTAATCTCTCTCTCTCTCTCTCTCTCTCTCCCTCTCTCTCTCTCTCTCTCTCTCTCTTGCTCTCTCTCTAACTGCATTAATATCTTTATTAGTCTGCTATCAGTGGCTGAAGCCTCCGTTACTAGCTCTAAAATGACATTTTGAAATTAGCAACGGAGGCTTGGGATGAGATTGAAAAGAAATTAGTCCCACACACAAGAACTTTTTAAAGACAAAACCTGACAAACGTCTTGAAATACATCATCTGAACAATGCTTTGAGGTGTCACTGTAGTATAAGCGGAGTAATTGACTCCGACCGTTGAATTATTGAAAAATAATTCCATGCATTGCTCGGGTGTGCATTATTTTTCTAATAATTCAACGGCCTGTCGTCAGTTATGCCTTACATTGTTAATTTAACCTTTTTTCCAGGAAAGTTTTAGTTGGATGTTTGTCAAATATTTTTATATTATATGTTACTACTTGTTTCAGAACATTCTTCGAACATAATAAAATGGTTCACTTAACCAAGAAAAAACTTTTGAACATTCAGAGAACATTCAGAAGCAACATTTTCAAGTTGTTATGCTAATTATTTGTATATGCTAATTATTTGTTCTGATATACAATATTGATAACAATTTTACAGTTATAGGTAATTAAAGAGACAGTGACCCCTTTAAGTAGTTTACATTTATTTTAAAGTAGTGTGTAAGCTACTTGAGTAGTCAAGCTACTCTTTTGAAAAAAGCTTCACTACAAAGGCTACTAACAAAACTTAGCTAATACTTTTCAAAAGGTTAGCCTGGCTGATTATAAGAAGCTTGAGGCTTAACAACCAATATTTTCAAAAACATCAACCAACATTGACATCAGCTTTAGTGTAGTTTACACCATTGTACTGTAAATAATAACAATAAAATAAAAGTCAGTTCGGTTAAAAATTGCTGATCTCTTTTTAAATTTTATTTTATTGTATATAAACATATTTGATATTTACAATAGAAAATAGAGAAGGCCCACACAGGATTTGTGTAAGTGCGTTTTTTGGCGGGAAATCAGTGGAATTATATGCAATGGATTTAAACATGATAAAATACGTTAAATGGAGCTGAAAGTACTACACTTTATTGCTAGCTAAAGCATGATCAAATTTGCCAAAAATATTAAGAAACATGAAAAGAACTTAAGACGTATGCATAATTCTGTGTGGATAGATCAAGCAAAGGCATATAATTGAGCAGTGTACTGGTTACATTTGGCAGCAAAGAATTCAGATTTGTGACAAATGTTTGGCTGTTATCTATGGAATAAAAGACAGCTGAAAGACAGATGAGCGTATGGCAAAACTAATAACCATAACAAGATGTCAGTAGTAACAATAAGGCTCTGCTGCAAGGTGTGAGTGACAGATGGAGGTGTTAACTCAGGCAAGAGCGGCAGAGCTATCGGTGATGCCTGAACTTGGCCAAGGAGACAAATGAGACAAATCCAGAGGAGCTGTGACTGAGATGATGAGACAAATGCCAGTCTGGGACACTCATAGACTCAGTGACAGTAATGAGGCAGATAGATATCCACCCGAGGAAAGCGATTAATTAAGGAGATGTCCTCTCACATAATGCTGAAAGCAATCGCCCAGCACAAAGGGAGATAACTGCAAAAGAGATGAGATGTTGACAGGTGAGAAGATGAGGAAATCAGATTCGCTCCTGCGCATGTCGGCCCATTGTCTGATTCGCCGGGTGATAATTAGGCATCACAGATGACATCTTGCTTGCATGGGGTGTCACGGTGTGTGTGGGGGGTGTCATCCTGCAAGCCTTTCTCCTTGTTAATCTATCTGTTAGTTTCTGTTTGGGTGACAAGCTGTCCAGTCAACAGCCCCTAGATGGACATACCACTGGGGCATGGATGTATTTGTGACCTTGTGTATGATTATGAAACGTACCCACTGTATTTGTGTCTATTGGTTTGTGTATAGTTAGCAAGTATGCATTCAGTAGTCGCTTTTAGACCAGAAACCAAAGTATTAAAGTAGTAAACATTATGAATGCTCACCAGTCGATTGCAAGATTGCAGTCCCATTGTTCCTGTGTTCCTGAAATGGTAACAAACCCCAGTACACAAGGGGGCGATAGAGTTACCTTCATACGTCTATGCCAGGGATGGGCAACTTCGGTTCTGGAGGGCCACTCTCCTACAGAGTTTATTTCCATCCCTAATCAGACACACCTTCTAAACAATCTGGTGACTTTGGATATATTTTGATTAGGGATGGAGCTAAACTCTGCAGGACAGTGGCCCTCCCCCTAGTCAAACAGGGTGTAAACTACAAACATGTCAACCACTTTTACAATGGTAAAGCAACTTTGAGAATGTGAATGCATACTTTGTGTTGCATTATGAATTGTTTTCAGCAAATTTCATAATGCAAAAATTCACAAAATCAATCATTCATACCTAGAAGCACTTGCATACTTGCATAATGTTTCACTACAATGTAGGGATCAGTGCCTTGCTCAAGCTTGTAGATCACCCCTTGTGGGGTTAAAAAAGGAGTGTCCAATCCTGCTCCTGGAGGGACACTCTCCTGCAGAGTTTAGCTCCAATCCTAATCAAACACACCTGAACAAGCTAATCAAGATCTTCAGGATCATAGATTCCATATAAGGCTAGATGTCTTAAGGCGGAGTCACTTCCGGCATCACCGGCGGCCATCTTGCCACAGGGAAGATGTGAATTAAGGTGAGTGATCAGCACGCACACAAATCCTCTTATCTCGCTGAAATCTTGACGGATTTACAAACGGTTTGGTTTCTTACAAACATTATTAACGTGGCTATAATTCTTTCATATGGAAGTCCATTGTTATAATTATTCATATGTATGCAGTGTCATAACTACATCTCTGACGTTTATAACAAACCAAACCGTTTGAAAATCGGTAGAAAATTGAGCAAGTTATGGTTATTTAAAAGTACATGCACCATGTTACGAGTGAGCGAGCTCCCTGTGGAAAGATGGCCGCCGTGTGCGGACGTCGACCTCCATTGGCCAGCAGTGCGGACGAGACATCTAGCCTTTATTATATGATATCTATGTTCAGGATTACTAGAAACTTCCAGGCAAGTGTGTCTGGGGCAGGTTGGAGCTAAACTCTGGAGGACATTGGCCCTCCAGGAGCAGGATTGGACACCCATGGATTTAAAGGTTTTGGTCACTAGATCTCATCGTCAGACTGTGTTCAAATACATTTTTATCAAATCAATGCCTTAACCGTCAAAACATGCCCAAAGCGTGTGCTTTACCTCCCGGAGCTCTTTCGCCACGTCCTTGAGCTCAGCGAGAACTTCCTCCAGCTGTTCCATGACCATCTTAACGTGCCTGCGGATCTCTGCTCTCCGGTCAGGGCTCGTGCTCGGTTCAAATGGTCCTAGCGCTGTGCCGTGAAACATCCTTCACATGGGAATGACAGCAGCAGCGGCAGCCAGGAGGGGACAGGACACTGGACTTCATGTCTGAAGCCCACCACAGTGTTGTTTAAACCTATCTGGATAAAAGACCCATTCTCTGGTCCGAACAT
Source organism: Vimba vimba (assembly GCA_022828995.1). Lineage (NCBI taxonomy): Eukaryota > Metazoa > Chordata > Actinopteri > Cypriniformes > Leuciscidae > Vimba > Vimba vimba. Next base: position 11,288,870 of record CM040841.1, read on the forward strand.
CTTCGCATAGCTATTTGTGGCACTGCTGATGTTAGAAAACACAGAATTCAGGCCAGGAACATCTAGTAACTGTCAGTAAATTCAAAAGGAAAACTTTCAAAAAGAAAAAGCATCAAGAAAATTGGAAAAGTTTCAGCACTGCAACAAACTGTTCTCAGCAAAGCTTTGATCTTTTCCGTATGATGTTAAATTTAAATCAAATGGTATCATTTTTGGCATGAAAGAAACTTTGTTCCTAAGACAGCCATAAAATAAATAAGTAAAACGCCCTTTTGAGCTTCTATTTTGAGAGGTTTGTGACGTACCAAAAGTCATGTGTGAATCTTTCCAGTTTCATGCATCCTCCATTGCAATTCCACGTATTCAGAAATGTTACCATGAAGCATATTTTACATGGAAGAAAAAGCCTTTAGTACAGGAGCCATCAGTATTTGATGTGAAGAAAATATGTATCCAAATAGTGCACTAAGAAAAGTAAGAACAAGTCACACTGCCACTCGAGCTGACAGAAAAAGAACGCATCTGGTGTGACACCTGGGAGGACGAGCCAATACTCTGAGATAAAGAGAGTCCCGGACATCCGCTAACCCACTCCAGAAATCGCTCAGGATTTCAGTAGCTTGTCTTCTCTTGGCTTTTGTGGCTTTGGTCCAGAATTGATGCCGTTTTGACTTTTTTTTTACTGCTCCATATGTCTATAAAAAGCTTCCGCAGAGTTGCCAGGCTTTTCCCACTGTGCCCCGTACAGTGCAGCGTATCTCCTACCCCATCTGAGCACGCACAGATAACACTAGAGACGCATGCATGCTCAGCACCTCTCTTCCAATGTTGTCCTCTATCAGTCACTGATGCTCAAGCACTTAGGAAACCTCCCCCTTCCCTCTCTCTCCTCAGTCACTCGCCCTCATTTATTTCCTATGATCTCTCTTCCATTACTCTTCCCTCCTCTTTCATAGTTGCTACCGTGCACACACCACCCTTTAGTCCCGCTCACCCTTGTCCTGTCACTTCCATCCTACTTCCGACACACACATCAATTCATGTACACTTCCGAGCTCGCTCTCTGCTCAGATCTTTTCAACCACTTGCCACCTCAGTTGGGGAAGCAAATTAATTCAATTCAGTGTTGCAGTGCAGGCTCTTGAATCATGAATGCGACGGCTCTGCAGCAATAGAAGAGGACCAGATTATCCCATTTAGATCGGTAATGAATAGAAGACAAACGCAAGTACATCAGGAAACCGCTCGCCCTGCCATAATTATGTTGAAGGGGATGCTTCAGCCTCCTGTATTCATTTTCCTGTTGCTCTCTTCAAATCACGAATCGACCGGGGGACTGTGTCAGCAAGTTTGAAATTCTAATTTACCTTTCTATAATGATTCTTCAAAACATCCTGCGAGGCTTGTCCTAAACAAAGGCCCTCATTATTTCTTGGGTGTCTCTGGTGGGAACACTGATGAAAACGTTTCGCACAAAACAAGCAATTGTCTGAATAGTGCATTCAGGCATACAGTGCCAAAACAGTTGTCTAGAATAGCATATTTGAGATGAAAGTGGAGAGGAAAAGTGTTAAACAAAACACAATCATGTGCTATGAACTTTAATGATACCTCAAATCGTGATGTTACTTTTTGGCCCGTTTGGACAGATTTTCCCTTGCGGATGGTAAAATGGGCAAAAACAATGGTATTGTGGCACACGGAATTAGCATGTTCAAGCACTTCTCACATTTCTGTAGAAAATGTTTCTAGTTTGTAAGCATTTGTTGTTTAGATGCTTGACACTTTGAATGATAGCTGGTTCATGGACACTAAATGCATTGAAGTGCTCCATTTTATTAAAAGTTAGAAATAAGGACTAAATGCTGAGCTTTTGAGATTTGCAGCAAGAAATGGGAAGCTAATGCAATCATAATTGCATGTGTGGCAATTCATTCATCCATTTAGGGCTAAGTACTAGTTCCCAAAAATGGTGATGCAAATTGTTTTGTATATGACAGTATATATACTGACTGAATTCTTGTCCTTGAAACAGAATGCTAGCTCAGAATTCTGCCCGTCTCATAGTTAAATGCATCTTACTTCTTTTTGAAAAGACTGAAACAAAACACAGTTCCTGATTTCATATAGTCTTTTCACTGAATGCAACTTCAGTGAACATTTTTAAATGTGATGTCATAACAAGGTCTTTCATTCAAAAAGATATGCTACTTGACCTTTATGTTTAGTTCACAGAGCAGCATTTAGTTACCCCCCCCCCACACACACACACACACACACACACACACCCATGAGGTGCAGAGTTAGAATGACCGTTGGCAATACTAGTGCTTACTTGTCAAGCACATTGCATTGTGGGATATAGTATCCAGTGCAATGTGCTTTATACTAAACATTTTTGCAAAAGTAGTAGATCATCTAGTATTCTATTCATTCACAATTTTTTAAAAGATGCTGAGTATACAAACTCTAGCCTATACCTAAAAAACAGTTAATGTAGAATGGAAGTATACTTCTCTCAGTAAGTGGAGACCAGATGTAATCCACCCAGGCCTTTGGTGCCATCTACTGGTGGATGTGCAATTTTAGCTCTGATGGTTCACATCTTTGATTTTTTTTTTAAGGTAAAAAAAAGAAAAGAAAATGGGTGTGGAAATGATGAAAACTTGAGGGGAGAGAAGGGGGTCAGGCACAACAACCCACAACAGACAAACAACATATTCAAATCTACATTAAAATGTGATTGGAAACAGACAAAAAGGAGGCATGAACAAATCTGGGCCCGGTTTCCCGATAACGCTCACTCTTAGCGCGCTAAGAGAGCTCGAAAGATATATCTTACCAAAGGTGTTTATGTTCCTAAGTGTGTTCCCCGAACCATACCTTAGGAAGCTGCTTAAGATATACCTTCTTACGTGCGACGTTACCCGGCGCTGTCCGTGGCGATGGTGCTGAATTGTTTGATATTGTTGGCTCGAGAATCAATTATTCTCTCGTGCAGGGGCTGTTTATGTGAGAAAGCGGTGATCTTTATAAATGAAGCACTTCAGAAATAGTTGAAATTGCAATTTATTATGATTATTGGATATTATAAAAAATAATCCAAACTATAATAGCCTATAATAGCCTAGCCTACATATTTTAAAATTGTAACATAGGCCTATATTGCTGCCACAATAACCTTTTCAAAAATTTACGTGCCTTCTTCTCTTTCCCATTTTTGTTCGCTGAGGTGGAGCTGCGATGAAATATTGTTCTTGTGTAAATACTTTCCAGCATTTCAGTAATAAAAGTTTACATCTTGCGTACGGTGCTCGGCAGTGATCAAAAAGGATTTAAACCGTGAATTTTGAATCTCTTGTAAACTCGGATATGTGGATTCAGACGGCAATTAAATTACCACACGACCTGTTTGTCAAAAAACTGAAGGTACTAATTTGGACAGGGATTTTTACGCGGGTTGGGTGAGAAAAAACACTGATATTATGGATTCGGACGGCACTAAAATCACGACTTACCCTGTAAATGTTTAAAATACCATACAAGCCCATGAGAAACAATATTAGCGTCCGAATACGACTTAACTGACAGCCTATGCTTTCACTGGCCTTTAAAAGAGCGTTTTAATTAAATTAATAATATTGTATAATAATATAATTAAAAATCTAACAACAATCAGTGTAATGACAATTTTATTCTTTGCATGAAAACACTTGAATTAGCCTAATTTAATACTGTCTGGGTGTATTAAAACTTCAGAATTATATTCATATAGACCTGCAACAGTGATAAGGTAAAGCTAAGAGTGGTCCAGACCAACCTTACGAAAGTGTGACTTACAAAAGATATACTTAGCGTACGAACGTTTCGGGAACCGTCCCATAAGGTTAAGAGAGAGGTTAAGGAATAGGTTAAGAACTACTTAGAGATAAGAACGCTTTGGGAAACCGGGCCCAGATAAGTTCATTTTCATGTTCGGAGTGCTAAAGTAGACAATATGTCAATAAAAACTTGAAACAAGCTCAAGCTATATGAACTACAAACTTTTCTATAAGTGTTGTCGAATTCCCCGCAGGTTTCACACCAAAACCGCTCTATTTACTATATTGCTGAATAGGCTATTCAGCTGTTTTAGATTGGTTTACCTCTCATGATCAATGTGCAAATATAGACATGTTAGCGCACTCATCACGGTTTCTTTTCCTCTGCAGTGAGCACTACAAACACTACGTCACAAGACGTTGCTTCAAATTTAGTTTTTAACCGTTAAGTGCGCATTGGCCAAAACATTTTCCTCTTATGCAAAAACATATTGTACAGTATGATTGTTTTACAAAATGTGAAATACTTATAGGCCTATCTGTTAAAGAAACTGTATGTCAATTTTTTTGTTTGTTTGTTTTTTTGACTGCATGTACTAAATCATAAAACACCATAATATGTTGCAGATATTCAGGAAACATGCTTCTCTGAAACATCTCTGAAAAAAAATGCTACAGCCTAGCCTGGGTTTCCCCATGCTGCCTTGAGCGCAGCGTGATTTTATTCACGCTGCTAGGCAGCCTGGATACCATGGACCAGATTTTCCCCTCAAAAAGGGAACCAATCACAGAACGGGGAGGGAGCAGCAAGACGATGACGACGTCTATGCAACACACCGAAGCAGTTTGTTTATATCTATGGATCCAACATGGCATCAGACGCGAAGTTACCTTTCGATGCAGCCTTAGATAGTGCTCTAAGTAGTTTAGAACGCAAGTTTATTTCGTCTTCTTCCTCGTCGAATTTCTGTCGCTCTACATACGTCATCTGGTATAATTGAAACGACTGGCTATGAGCTAAGTACAGGCGCATTTGATAGACATTCGTAGCGCCCAATAAACGGCTCTGGGCATTCGTAAACCACGCCTCAAATACGAGAAAATTAACATGTGGTTCCCAGACCACATCTCAATGAGAAGAGGTTTGACGTTTGCCAGGCTAGCTACAGCCAGTTATTATACTTTGAAATACACGTTCCGAGTCGGAACGGCGGTTTTTGTTTTGGTCTGTGTGACTCCGCCCACTGCCAATTTACTATAGTATTAGTGTTAGTATTAGTATTAGTGCTTAGAGCGCTGGTGGGCTGAAAAGCCATTTGTCTGTGCACCTGAACCAATCAGGCTTCAGTATTTTGGAGAAAACTGAGTTTCTCCATAGCATTAGGAGAATAAGCTCCGACTCAGGGTACGTTACATGACAACGATATGCTTAAAACGGAGAAGTTTTTCCTTTGAGTTTTTCACGTGACGACACCATTGTCAAAACGATCCCCATTTACACGGATCCACGACTAAAAACCCTGTATTCTGCTGCCAGGCCATTAGATGGCGATGAAACACTATAGACTGAACACATAATATGCATCGTCTTCAGAGATTCGCCTTTTTGTTGTTAACGGAGACTGTTTTCAAAAACTTGCACTCAAACTTCCAAACTTTGCGTTTTCAGGCACCCAAAATGCCACTGTCATGTAAACGAACGGCCAAATCGCATAAAAACTTTTACGTTTTTAGTTGAAAACAGTGTTGTGTAAACAGCCCCTCAATGTGAGTGAACCTTATCGAAAGGGAACTGCAGCTTTACTGAGCTCAACGGCTCTGGCCGAGTTGTGACATAAACTAAACGCTATTGGCTATTTTAAAAAGGGGAGGAGCTGCTCGATATGTCCTCGATAAGGATTCGTGTTTCAAGGTACTTCTGTGAGCCTTTTAAGTGTTCAGTGATATTTTACTATCATTGAGATACGATTATAGTTAATGATATTTTGAAACTGTTTTAAATTTTTAATATTATCTATTTTAATATTTTCCATGTTCATTTTAATTGTACTTAACTGTAGGTCATTTTGTTGTTGTTTGCCATTTTTTATTAGTCTTTAGTTTTTATTAGTCTATAATCTATACTGTTTTTTATTTTTTTTATTTAAGTTTTAGTTATTTTAGTACATCAATTTAAACTAAATGAAAATGAGTAATGCTACCTTTGCATCAGGCTGAAATAAAATAAGTTTAAGGTTTTTCTTATTGTATTTTATTTCGGTTAACGTTTATTTTATTCAAATAATGAAAATGGGTTTTTATGGTTTTATTTTTAACTGACTATAAAGAATTGGAAGGACACAGAATAAACATTATCTGTTTATTATCCATCAGGGAGAGACAAAATAATATAAAAGTAATACAAACTGAACCAAAAAAATCTCAAGCTTCAAAAACAACCACCTTCAGAAATCACAACTATTGAGCTCCATGTTTGCATGATTGTTTGATTTGTAAGTATAGTTTTTTTCTTGAAACCTAACATGTGGTGTTTACATTGCATTTATTACAAATTAAATACAAATTAAGATTAAGCACACTAAACATAGTGGCCGAGGGAAGAAATATGGCTAAATTGATATCAATACAAAATAATTCAAATGTTTGTCCATTAAAACTCAGAAAAAAAAAAAGAGATAAAAATTGGAAGCCTGTAAAATGTACCAGACTGTAGTTCTTGTCTCCAAGTCAACAATACATTCCACTGTAGGCTTGACGAAATAATTAACATCTACACACACACATGGCACGAGGTTTGGTTGAATTCACAAATTTACCAAGCACCACACACAGCTCACTATACAAAGACAACTATCTGTTTTATGTTACTACTGGCATCTTTCCACTCACTTAACTTTACAGTATGAACAAGGCTTTATCTACTGTTGGAATACATAGGCATAAAGATCAGGGCACAAAAGAACATGGCGGGTCTTGGAAAGGACAGTGACCTTAGCTTTTGCTGGTGCGGCTGAAAAATAGTATTTTTGCTTATGTAATCAAATCATGCATGTCAGATATCGATATTGCTTCTGTCAATGTTTTCTTAGGTGACTGTCAGAAAACAAACAGGTTTAAAACATCCAGTCCACCAGAGGGCGCAACAGGACTATTGATTTCAATCAGGGACGAAACTTCAGCCAAGCTTAGCACAGGAAGTCCAGTCTTACCAAAAAGCCCCACAACTGTGTACGAAGCATCACACAGTGGAACAGTTACGCTTAAAACACTCAAATACATACATTAACGAAATTTTAACAAAAAATATCTTTACATAAACAAAAGAGTACATAGAAAAAGTCCCCAAACATACATGAATAATATCACTGGAATGGGCGTATTAAATGTTTCACAGTTCTTGAAATGATTAAAAGTATTTTACAAGCCTTGATAGACATTGAGATGACATATTACATATACTGTACAATATTATTTAATCCATTTCATTTTCTTTTCTTTATACTCCTTAAACTATGAATCAGTTCTACAGTCAACCATGTACTCATCACTAACCAGCTCCTCATAGATAGACTGTAAATTCTGAATTTGAACAACAAAGCTAACTAAATGCTCTACTTTATACAAATCCACAATTTTTCAAGTCTGAAAGATGTTAAATAATCTCTAAATGTTAGTGCTGTCAAAGCGAATAATCACGATTAATCGCATCTAACAAAAGTTTGTAAATATGTAAATACATAAATATGTGTATATATATATATATATATATATATATATATACACACAAACTTTTATGTTAGATGCGATTAATCGCAATAATCGATTTGACAGCACTACTAAATTTATGTAATTCAGGAATTTCACACAGAAATTGCCTGTCGATGTGTAATAGAGCAAATATTTTCAGGAAAAATCATCACAAGTGGACATAATTTTGGGGAGAAGTACTACTGTACTGTACATCACTTGTAATCAATAATTAATATGATACAACATATATATTGTACTTGTGACAATATTACTTCATAATGTGCTTTAGTTGTAGTTTTTAACCCAGTGGAGAATAAACCACCCAGAAGCCAGAAATGACTGAAATTCAGTCTCAGATTATTTGCAAAACAACAGTTATGATTTCTGTGATATCAATGAGAACAACGCTAAAGCATCGGCCTCTGCAGCAGATTTAGATCATAATGGATTTAACTGTGTAACAAGCCTGTGGCTAAGAGTAGATTAAATATTTACTCTATTCGAGAGCATTTAAATTGAACTAATGTACAAACGTACAACATGTACATGTACAAATATTTCATCAAATCGATTTCGTTAGAACCACGGCTACAGTACATCAGCATTAAAATGAGACAATTAAATCCTGAGGTAAAACAACACAACTACACATATTAAAACAACTTTTAACGCAAACAAAAATACGCAACAACAAAAACAACGTAAACATATGGCTTTCCTTTGAACTTTCAAAGAAAATAAAACAAAAACAATTTGACAAAACAAAACAAGCTCTCTTTGTCTTGCACTTTGATGTAAAGTGCTCAACAGAAACAATGTAATGTTTATAAGCTTTATACCTTTTCATCTGTGAGATCAAGTAAATACCAGTCAATTTATTTACGGAAGCTGATCTTTTCTTCTGTCTGTGCATAAAACCTATGTTTATTCTTAAGACGTGAGAGTAAAGATGTGTCTGCTAAATAGTCAAAATGTGTTTTTGAATACTAACAGCCAACCAAAATAATACTCGCAAACACCACATAGACGAATCTGCCAACCATCTGAGAATCTATTTACTATAGAAACATAGTGAGCTTTGGAATGTTTCCTTATCGGTGATCTAGTGTTTAAAATACATTAAGTGGAGAAACACTACACAACCGTTAATTAAATCTGCCGTAATACCACATGGCAAGACTGATACTTTCCTATTTACGGGGTCTAAATACCAAAAGCAACTCCTTAAACTATCACACACTTTTAAAACAGTTTAAGCAAAAGCTTATGTATTGTTGTACTGTGGGAACCTATTTGAATTCAAATTGGTCAGATATATCTTTCCTTTCTCCCTCCCCCAAACTACACTTTTACTGACTTTTTCCCTCCCAAATACCCTGTTTCTGTCCCCTCCCCCCATTGAGGCTGTAAAGGATCTACATTGGCTCGTCATAGTTGTAGGTTGGTGCAGCGGAGTACTGTTGTTGGCCCGGCATGGCCCCCTGTGCAGCGCCCATGGCTGCCTGCTGAGCTGCCTGCTGGACGTGAGGGTTCTTCCAAGCACCGGTGGTCCATTCTTCCTGAGCCTTGCTCATGCTGCCTCCGCTGCCACGGTAGAAGTTGTGAACCTAGGATAGAAGAAAATGTATTGCTTGAAGGTTTATCTTTATAGCTCAGGACATAAATAACTAGGGCTGTGCCGGTCAGCTTGACAACTGCCCCACTGCGGTGGTAGAGCAGGGGCGTGCCTGAAGCCGAATACCTTATTTGGACTGGCACAGATATTGGGTCTCGTTCGCTAATAATTGCGTGGATTATTTCGTATTTGTACGCACAAGAGAACTTTATAGGAAAATCTCTGCCTAGTTCGTACACACATGAATTTGTTCTTAAGAATTTGTTAGTTAATTTGAGGTATTCTAAATGAGCGGCCGCGTCCACGCGGTAAGTCATTTGCATAAAACACGTCCAAAACATCTCCATATAAGGGCTTTCCTCACACGCTTTCCTTACAGCGTTTCGTCAATCTCATCAAATTTGCCTCTGTTTGCAAACCAAGCGCCAACGTTTCTGTCTCTCTCTTGAATCCAGCATTGAAGTGACTTAAACTGCAATTCATCGACTGGCCGCTAGAGACAGGCAGCAAAAGAGTACCCTGGTAATCCAGAGTTCTCGCGAGAGCACAAGTTGAATTTGCTCAGCGAGTTACTCTGGTGTCGAGTAATGATGCTCATTAAATATGCCCCTCGATCTGAGCTGCACCAATCACATCGGGTTATCTGATATAGGCGAGCTAAACAGATGACGACAGCGCTGTGACGTCGAAGTCATTAGTAAACATTGCAAGATGGCTATGGATGAACACCAGTTGTTTGAAACGGCTTTGGCCGCTAAAATGAACGAGTTAGACTTGGCTTTTTATCTAAAAGAGGAACAGAAGACGGTGCTCGAATTGTTCCTTTCCAAGAAGGACGTTTTTGCTGTTTTGCCGACCGGATACGGCAAGAGTCTAATCTACCAGTTAGCTCCGCTGGTAACTAAGCATATGGGGCTTGTTGTGATTGGTCATAGTGTTATCCAGTTGCGTGCAGTGAGATTTTCAAATGCATGCTTGGTGCCGCCCCTCGAGCTGGCTGATTTTCATTAGTCGACGCCAGACCATTAATCTTTTAGATTTAGGTCTGGATTTCCAGGCTAGCAAAAGAGAGTCATTCCATGTTAACAACTTTACAGCAGAAAAAAATTTGTTTACAGCCTGGCCCAAAAGGTCTATATAGCTAATTTTGCCCTTCATGACAACTTTGAGGGGGGTGAATTTTTTTTAACTCATCCGTTTAAATTATATTAAGCCTTAAAGTTCTGCATAATTAAGGGCGTGGCCACTTGAGTGACAGGTGGATTGCTGCTGCTGTCACTACTAGCCGTTTGTCTGCTGTCTGTTAGCCGTCACCTCAGCTAATCCCGCCTCTTTGCCCAATTTCGGTTATCCGGGAGTGACGGGCGGTGAAGCGCTGCCAAGATGGCGACGGCCGACTCCGCCCACTTTGGGTTTCAAAAATGCTCTTCAGAAACCTACGGGTGATGTCATGGACACTACATCCATATTTTTTTACAGTCTATGTTGCAAATGCGCTCTGTGTTATTCAGTAAGCTCTTAAATACATTCCATCATATACATATGAAATTAAATTGTATTATTTAACAATTTTATTATATAATTTTATAAATGGATTATATAATATAATTAATGCAACATTCTTCAATATAATTATAGTCGTGTTAGGATGAAATATAACTTCTTAACACGATTATAAGGCCGTACAGAGCAAGTGCTTTTTGCGTACATGTGGTTTCAGTTGTTCCTATATTTTTTCGTAAATTTAGAATACATTTTATTATAAGATTTTTGGTGAATCGTGATTTGTTCTTAAAATCATTCGTGCGCACATTTCACGCACAAATTTGTGCGTACGCATGCTTAGTGAATGAGACCCAATGGCTTCAAAAGTAATGAAGAATTCTGCTAAATAATAGAACAAATATTCGACAGACACTCCACAAAGCTTTGTTTACTAAATAAATAATAGGTTAGCAATGAAATGTTACATCGCAATCATGGAAACATTTGGATTCGTGCCGAATGAGAGGTACATGAGCCCATAAATCTAAGCCGTTTGTATTCTGTTTTGCGATCTGGTCACCTGATTTTCCACGAATTTAACAATTATAATAACAATATTTAACACTGGACATGGAATGAATCTCTCCTTTCTTTTGCCAAATCTTCACAGGGAATTATGGACGTTTCTTCCTTTCGTTTACTTTTAATTAGTTACTATACTAATTACATCCTTTACTGTGGTAAAGTAGAAAAACGCTACTTGAACGTCAAATTCTATTCAACACATTTAACACATCAAATTCTATTGTTTGTGTTTTTTAGATTTAGTAAGGCACGTCAAGTTTATTTGTCCCAAACAGTATATCTTTGTGGGGAAATATAAAAGTAATGCTTTTTAATTTAATATTTAACTTTCTTATATTATTTAGGTTACCATTATTTACTGATATTTATTTCGAAATAAATATGAAACAAATGTTACGAAACGGATGTTTGAGCCTGATTTT